>CABHPP010148373.1:0-28891 GCA_902168425.1 Peromyscus attwateri
GTAGATTTTGGTGTCTGTCCTCAATCTCGCTTTGTAGACCAGGTAGGCCTCTAACTCACAGAGATCCATCTGGCTCTGTCTCCCAAGTGCTGGGATTAAAGAAATGCACCACTGCCACCTGGCATTCCCTTATTTTAAAATGTGAAAAAAATTCAGTCTTACCAATAATAGTGAGGTTCCTGTAGGTCTCCAGCATCACATCTTTGTAGAGATTCTTCTGGGAAGAATCCAGCAAAGTCCACTCTTCCCAAGTGAAGTTGACATGCACATCATCATATGTCACTGCATTCTAAAAATATCCCATATATGTGTACAACAAAAAATATGATAATGACAACATTGAGAATGTATCTTTTTGACAGTATATTCACACAATTCTGGTGCCTGCCACACTTATTTCATGACATACATATTATCATGTAATCACCAGGTCACTTTAGGAAACTGAACAGGAGGGTGACCTCTATCATTTCTGTACCCTTTATATGAGATATCACCTTGAAATAGAAAAGTCTATTAACAAACATAGAGACACAAGTAAACAGATCAACAGTACAGAATACACAGGAGAGAAATTATATGAACATTAACTAAATTAAGAGAAGAAAAATAAGAGGACAAGTTGGGTGTATTGGCTCATGACTTTAACCCCAACACTCCAAAATCAGGCACAGGTATATCTGCCTCTGATTGGAATGCCAGAATAGTCTATGGAATCAGATCCAAGACAGCCAGAACCTAGTAGAACAATTGTCCTTGTGGTAAGATGGAGGGGCATCATTGGGTATATATCCAGGAGTGGTATAGCTGGGTCTTGAGGTAGATTGACTCCCAATTTTCTGAGGATTGCATATTGATTTGAACTTGTGACTGCAATGGATTCCCTTGCTACATGTCCTTGCTTGCATTAGCTGTCACTTACTTTATTGATCTTAACTATTCTGACAAGTGTAAGATGAAAACTCAAAATAGTTTTCTTATGCATGTCCCTGATGGCTAAGGATGTTTAATATTTCTTCAAGTGTTCCTCAGGCAATTAGATTCATCTACTGAGAATTCTGTTTAGAGGTGTACCCCATTATAATTGCACTGATTGGTTTGTTGTTGTCTGTTTTCCTGAGTTCTTTATTATCTTTTGTGAGACAACCCAGAAGCTCATAGACAAACATGTACTCACTTATACATAATTATTAGCTGTTAAGTAAAGTATAATCACAGTAAACATAGTTAATCATAGTACAATCCATAGATGTATAGAGGCTAAGTAATAAGAGCAGCTCTAGGGTATATGCATAAATCTCACTGGGAAAAGCAAATAAGAGTAGATTTTGTGGGTGCACTGGAGGCAGTTGGTGGATGGGAAGAGGAAGGTTCAGGTGAGTTAGGAAAAAACAGAGGAGAAGACAGGGAGAGATAACTGGAATAGGGGAGATTTTAGCAGAAGACATGGAAACAGTGCAGTGCAAACTTCATGGAACCCTCAAGGGTAACCCTAGTGAGGACTCTTAGTAACCAAGAATTCTGAAGCTGAATGGATAGTGGTAGCACACACACTAAATCCCAGCACTCAAGAGGCAGAGGCAGACAAATTTCTGTGAGGCTAGCTTTTTCTACAAAGTGAGTTCTAGGACAGGCTCCAAAAGTTACACAGAGAAACACTACCTTTTAAAACCAAAAAAATAAAAAATAAAAAAATAAGAATACAGAGGCTGAACCAACCATCTTCTGTAACCACACTAGGCTCCCAGTGGTAGGACTGAAACACCAAGCCAGATACAAAACTTTCAGCTGATACTTGTCCTGGCTGATTGTTGTCCTGGGGCAATGGTGGCTCAGAGTGACTAACCAATGATGCCCAATTGATGCCCAAGCTGTGAGAGGAGGCCCATGCCTGACACTGCCTAGATGGACAGGAACTGGAATTAGATGGCTCAGAGAACCAGGAAAGAACCAAATAAAACTGACTAAGGAACAAACAATGAGATGAACTATAACTATTTTCCTTTATAATCAAAGATTGGTGCCTGGCCTAATTGTCACCAGAGAGGCTTCTTTCAGTAGATAATGGGAGCACATGCAGAGATTCTCTACCCAAACATGAGGATGAGCTCTGGGAATCCTGTGGGAGTAGGGGATGAGTATTGCAGGATATAGAAGGGTTGAGGAAACAAGTGGAACCTGGCCCACAGAATCAACTAAGCAGGGTGCATAGGGGTTCAGAGAAACTGAGGTGGCAATTCTAAAGCCTGCAAAGCTCTATGCCAGGTCCTCTGCATACATGCTATGATTGTTTAGTTTGGCATGTTTATGGGACTACTAACCATAGTCCTAGTGTCTGACTCTTTTGCTTGCTCTTGAGACCCTTTTCCTCCTATTGGGTTACCTTGTCCAGCCTTGATATGAGGATTTGTGCCTAGCCTTATTGTATATTCTTATAATGTGGTTGGTTGATAACCCTGGAAGGCCTACTATTTTCTAAAGGAAAATGGAGTAGCAGTTGATTTGGAGGAATGAGAATTTCAGGGGGAGGGGTAATGTGACTAGAAGGAGTGGAGAAAAGAAAGCTGCACTTAGGTTGTAATGTATGAGAGAAGAATTAATACCAAGAGAAAACAAAAAATGAAAATGCATTTAATCTTACTACAATGATCCCCATAATCTGTAACAGCTCCATACAGCTTAAATGTCCAGTCTCTTTAGACACAGAAGACAATCTCTTGACTGTCACATCTTGTAAAAATCAAGAGATGAGGATTTTCAATATGAAATGGCACAAGATATACTCCCATTCAGAAAAAGAGGAATATGGCTGTGTTCCAGCCCCCAACACAAGCAGACATCCCCTGCTCATGTGCATTTTACATAAACCAGAAGATTAGGTAGACAGGCCACCAGCCCATGAAATTTCCATGATCCTCACATTCCCACAGACACAATCCTCCATCAACCCTACAGTTGCCACTCCCAAAGCCATGTCCCCAACCTAAAATTGGATGGAGATCCTCTGCTTAAATGCAGGCCACACTAGCCAGAAGAACAGGTAGGCAAAATGAGTTAAAGTCCCCCTACTGGACCAGAGGCCATGACAGCCATCAGAAATCCATGTAAGCTGCTCAACTTTGGACCTCCTGCATTCTTTCAATTTACCCCAACACTATCCTATATCCAACTTCTCTATTCATCTCTGTGTTATAGGCTCCACCTTGGGTTGAATCCTTTCTCTAACAAAGGACACACGATCTGCCAGATGTCTATGTAGGCCACTTTCCCAAAGACCTCCCCTACTTTCTCAGTGCCCCCTCAACAATATCCCCAACCTTCTTCCTCTCTTCCCTTTTGTCACCACCAAAGTTGATCAGATACTCACTGCTGGAACAAAGGCCACACCTAGTGCAAGACTCCAAGTACCCAATTTGAGATGAGAACCCCTGTTCAAAAATAGACCACCCTGACCAGAAGAACAAAAACAAATAGGAACCAAGGAATAAAACACCCATCCAAAAAGAGAAACTGAGAAATCAGCACCTAGACCCACAGATACCTGGACACCAGAATAAGAATACAATAAACAACGGCTAGAGCAATATGTCTACCAGATTCCAGCTATTGTACTACAGTAAGACCTGGACATTCCATCGCAGATGAAGGACAATTAAGACAAACTTTATAAAGATGATAGGAGTTCTTAAAGAGTAAGTGAATGAATTGCTTTAAGAAAGCAGATAGCCAGGCAGTCGTGGTGCATGCCTTTAATCCCAGCGCTTGGGAGGCAGAGCCAGGTGGATCTCTGTGAGTTCAAGGTCAGCCTGGTCTACAGAGAGAATTCCAGGACAGGCACTAAAACTACACAGAGAAACCCTGTCTCAAAAAACCAAAAAAGAAAAAAAAGGAAAAAAAAAAAGAAAGAAAGTAGAGAAAGGATAAATGTAATATTGGAAAAAAAAATACTTTAAAGAAAGGCCATGACAAAGAAGCAGTTGATAGAAATAAATGAATCTCTTCAAGACTTGAAAAATGGAAATAGAAGCAATTAAAGAAATGCAAACTGAAGGAATTCCAGAAATGAAAATCTAGGTAATTGAACAGGAACTACAGAGGCAAGATTCACCAAAACAATACAAGACATGGAACAGAGAATTTCAGGCTTTGCAGATATAATTGAAGAGATGACTATATCAAGGAAAGAAAACATTAATTTAAAAATTTCCTGAAACATAACATTTAGGAACAATTTTAAAAGACCAAACCTAAGAATAATAGCAATAGAAGGAGGAATATCTCACCTCAAAAGCCCAGAAAAGATTTTCAAAAACATTTTCCTAACTAAAAGGACAGAAAAGAACACAGCCCAGAGAATCTACTAAGCAGGACTCACATGGGCTCACAGAGACTGAAACAGTAATCATGGCCTGCATCGGTCTACACCAGTTCCTCTGCATATGTGTTACCACTGTATAGCTTGGAGTTTTTGTGCAACTTCTAACAGTGGAAGTGGGGGGTGTCTCTGACTCTTCTGCCAGCTCTTGAAATCCTTTACCTCCTACTAGCTTGCCTTGTCCAGCTTTGATATGAGGGTTCCTAACCTAGTCATATTATCACTTGTTATGCAGGTTTTGTTGATAAACCTGGGACATCTGCTCTATTCTGAAGGGAAACTGAGGAAGAGTGGATCTGGTGAAGAGAGGAGCAATGGAGAGGACTTGGAGGAGTGGAGGGAGAGAAAACTGCAGTTGGGAATTATTGTATGACAGAAGAATAAATAAAAATGAAAAAAAAGAATTAAAATGTGGACACTGAGGAAAGACAAAAAACCCTGTAGCTCTGTGTCAGACAGGTGAGGCTTCCTTCTCAAAGGGCTTAGATAGTTCTATCCATGAAATTTTTCTTACATGTCTATCCCTTGCTATTTCTAATCCTTGTGGTATCAAAGAAAAAGAGTGAAACAGACAGAGAGACACAGAGAAGAGAGAGGTACACAAACAAACAGGAGCTCCTAAAAACTCACTGAAATGGAACTTACAAAGTCCCTAAAACTGTAACAGGCTCTGTATTAATTAAGTGTGGCTCTCCCTCACAAGATGACACTTTCCCAAAGTCCCTTCTTCCTACCAACATCTGTGCTAAATCCATAATAAAAATCTCTTTTATCCACATCTGGTCACATGAGGCAGAAACAGGTGGATCTCTTCAAGTTCCAGGCCCAGCCTATCTACTACTTAATGAGTTTGAGGCCAGACAGGGTTACAGTGTGAGACTGTGTCTCAAAACAGATGCACTCAAAATCTCTACTCAATGAACTTCAGTACTGTGAAAATGGTTTAACAGATAAAATACCCACCTTGCAACTATACCTTTACTTCTGTATTATAAAAACAGTTGCAACAATGCATGCTTATAATCCAGTAATTTTAAGGCAAGATAAAGGCAAACAGAAGAAATATTGCAAGTTTATTTACATGTGATAGTAGAGACTCTGTCTCAAACATGCTGAAGGGAAAAGACCAACACCCAAAATTATTCTCTGACTATTATACCCAAACCACAACAGCCATACACACCTATCCACACATATATGAGAACATACATATAAACAGTCATAAGCAAATAAATAATAAAATTACAATTGGATGATTTGGCACACAACTGTTATTCAAATTCTTGGGCAGCAGAGGCAGACAGAGTTATGGGAGTTTGAGGCTAACCTCATCTATATTCGGAGTTTAAGGACAGCTAGAGATACAAAGAGAAACCCTGTATCAAAATAAAATTCCAACTCTGATTTGTATTGTCTCATTCTGAAATTATTTTCTAAAATGCACTGGTGTGTCCCAGCTTATCCTCAGCAGAGGTCTCACGGTTCAGGACAATATTTCTTAAAGTCATTTCAGGTGTCAGCCACTGGTCCCTGTCAAATCATTCTCAGAAATAAATATAGCTTAGTATGGCAGCAGAGTCAAGCAGTTCTTCTTGAATTCAAGCCAGTTTGGTCTATGTAGTAAATATGATAGTAAGACATTCCTCAATAACACACACACACACACACACACACACGCACACACACACACACACACTCATAAATATAGTTGAATATAATTTGCTTTGTTGTTTGAGACAAGATCTCATTAGAAAGCTCACAAGTTGAGTACTTTATCTTTATATTCTGATTCTTTAGCCTCTAAGCCACTCTCCAGACCCCTCTTTGAGTCCAAACTCTTTCCAAATACTTCCTGGTGTCCAGCTGCTTTACAGAGTTTCCCATGGGTCCCCATTTGTCTCTGAGACTTGAGAAATTGGTAGACTCTTGGAATGTTCCCAGGACAGCATGGGTGATCCTCATAGTGAGCTCCTTGGTAAAACTGGAAATCTTATAAGGTAAATAAACTCATAACTGTTCTTTTGAGGCATTTACTATTTTTTTATTTAAAACTCTAGTTATATTGGCTACTATCAGAGTTATGGAGCTTGCTGATATTATAAATTATCACGGTTTTTATAGATTGTGGTTTTGGTCTGTTGGAAAGAGTTGTGTTAATTCCAGTAAGAATGGCCAAGACCTACAAAACAACTGACAACAAATACTGGAGTGGAAGTGGGGGAAAGAGTAATGTCATGAGCAAGAAGGATATGTGTAATTAGTGTGACAAAAGTTATATTTTATGATGCTGATGCTCATCACATAAAGTTCACACTCCCAATTTCTTACTAACATCCTAAGACTCCTTCCTGAAGGCTGCTCATTTGTTCTAAGCATGTTTGCTGAAGGTCAGGTCCAGTCTCTAACATACATCTGTTTTCAGGGTCAGGATCCTGGGGTTGACTTTCTAGATGCAAGGTAGATCAAGGTGGTATCTCTCCAGATGTACAGAGCAGAGCATTGCTCATGATTTCTGCTTATATATTGTCCAGTGGGTGTCAGGGGATTCTGGGACTGTGTCTGCTTGTCTTGTGTGAGTGATGTCACTGGATTCTGCTTATCAGGTACAGCTTTGGGTGTAGTAAAGTTAATGAATAAGCTATTTTTACATGTCTAAGATACCTTTTCTAACTATGCTCATTCTAATTAGGCTTCTGATTCACATATTTGACCATGAATAACAAATAATATACAGTATGCACTGGAATTAATAATGATATGGCTTTTCATTTTGCAACTGAAAAATTAGGAAAAATAGAAGTTTAACTTGTACTTGTTATTGGAATGAAAGTTATGAAACAGGAATAAAAAAATAACTGATAGTAAAGAAGTGTGTCATTAGCATCTCTGTCTAATTTAAGGACAAGGAGGAACCTTGTCCTTATTCCCACAATGGGCCAAGTGTAAGCTGAATACTTCATGTAATCTACATGGGCCTTAGTGGGCCCTACCAAAATTTTCATGGTCTAATAAATTATGGTAATAGAAACAAACTTCTACTCTAAGTCTTTCTCAATAGTATGGGTATATATAGTTCCTCACACAGCGGTAATATCATACATTTTTGTGAACATTAATACTCAATGCCTATGGTAGTCTGGATTGACTTTTCCCCCATAAGCTCATAGGGATTGGTACTATTGGGAGGTGTAGGTTTGTTGGAGGAATTGTGTCACTGTGGGGGGTGGACTTTGAGGTCTCATATATGTTCAAACTATGTCAAGTGTTCCAGACTACTTCCTGTTACCTTTGGGTCAAGAAGTAAATGCCCATCTCCTTCTCCAGCACCAAGTCTGTCTGCATGCCTCTATGTTACACCATGATGAAAATGGACTAAAGCTCTGAAAATGTAAGCCACCCCAATTAAATGTTTGTCCTTTATCAGAGTTGCCATGTTCATGGTGTCTCTTCACAGCAGTAGAAACCCTAACTTAGGCAGTACATGATTCATTACCCTTTAGGCAGGAAGTAATAGGAGAAACACTGCTAATTTTACTTTTGATAGAATCATATTATGTATAGGCTTATGTAATCTATCCTCATGTGTTATTAATAGAAATGCTTGTAATCCACTATAGTCATTCTTTATTTCATGTCACATACAACAGTAGGTATAATAAACAATAGTAAAATTGTTTATCAACAATCTCATTTTATTTTGATTCCAGTAAAATTAAAAATAGAGTGATATTCCATAAATTTCAATACGATTTTTGGAAAATTTCTAAAATACATGTATTTTAGAAAAACATTCTTAAAAATTCATTAGGTTACTGGTAGCTGCAGTATTTACATTTATAGGTATTATTTCAGCTTCCATAGTGGGAGTCTTAGCATTAAAACAAAATCTGTAAATACCTCAATTTTCAAATAAACTATTTTAAATGGTTCTAAATTAGAAGAAGTTCAAGAAAAGATTGAAATTAATTCCATAGAATGATTGGATGGAGGAAAACAACCTAGGAATGCAAACAGTATAAAATTTCTCCCACTTTCAGATTGCTTGAAGTTTAAGGGAATATAAAGACAATTGTCTGGAAGTTCCATCTTGTTCAGAAAGCTGTCAAGCTTTGAATAATGGTATAGAATGAAATGTTTCCTGTGATTTGTTTTAAAATATTCAATATAGGCCGCTGAGGCAGGCTGAGGCAGGCGGAGCACGGCGGCTGGCGGCGGCTGAAGCACAGTTGCAATAAAGACCAGAAACTGAGCTATTACCCGCCAAAGAGTTAGTGAAAACAAGATCTTAATCAAGAGCTTGGAACAGGGATGCCTTTAATCCCAACACCCGGAGAAGGAGCCATCTCCGTGAGACGGAACCACAGCGGATCTGAACACCCTGTCTGAGGTCAACCCAGGGCCCAGTTGCTGATCCTGCAAAACCCAACAACTTGGAGGTGCTGGTGAGACTACCCTGCTCAGCTGAAATCCATCCAGGAAAGGATTCAGAATCCTACAGTCTGAAGTCTGAGGAAACAAGATCAGCTGAGGAGTCAACGAATGAGCAAAACGTGACCTGAGAACACAGAAGAAGGCACCACCCAACCACTGAACCAGATCACAAGAATCATAAGTATACACTTCACCAACTGAGAATAGGGGTGGTCATCTTCCTCTGGGAACCAGATATTTAGTTTCTTATTTCCTGGTGCTTGAAGTTTCTCATTTCTGAGGCTTGGAGGTGTAAGCCTGAAGGGTTAGGGTCTTACACCATTTGCACTGAGCAGAGAAAGAGATGAGTAGATGCCAGCGGAAAAATACAGGCAACAACATAAAGACCTATATGACAACACCAGAACCTACCAACTCTACAATTGCAAGTCCTGAACATACCAAGGCAGAAGAAACAGAAGAAATCAATCCTAAAAAGGATTTTAAGAAAACGATAAAGGCCCTTAAAGAAGAAATAAAAAATACCCTTAAAGAGGAAATAAAAAATTCCCTTAAAGATGAAATGAAAATCTCCATTAAAGAGGAAATAAAAAATTCCCTTAAAGAGGAAATGAAAAACTCCATTAAAGAGGAAATAAAAAATTCCCTTAAAGAGGAAATGAAAACCTCCCCTAAAGAGGAAATAAAAAATTCCCTTAAAGAGGAAATGAAACCCTCCATTAAAGAGGAAATAAAAAATTCCCTTAAAGAGCAAATGAAAAACTCCATTAAAGAGGAAATAAAAAATTCCCTTAAAGAGCAAATAAAAAACTCCATTAAAGAGGAAATGAAAAACTTCCTTAAATAGGAAATAAAAAATTCCCTTAAAGAAATGGAAGAAAAAACAAACAAAAAATTGGAAGAAATCAAAGAAAGCCAAGAAAAAATAATTAAACAGATGAAACAAACATTCCAAGATTTGAAAACAGAAATTGAGACAACAAAGAAGACACAAGCTGAGGAAATGCTGGAAATAGAAACCCTGACTAAACGAACAGGAACTACAGAAACAAGCATAACCAACCGAATACAAGAGATGGAACAGAGAATCTCTGACACTGAAGACACAATAGAGAAAATAGATTCATCAGTCAAAAAAAACACTAAAGACAAAAAAGTCATAACAAAAAACGTCCAAGAAATCTGGGACACCAAGAAAAGACCAAACCTAAGAATAATAGGGATAGAAGAAGGAAAAGAATACCTACTCAAAGGCACAGAAAATATATTCAACAAAATCATAGAAGAAAACTTTCCTAATCTAAAGAAAGAAATACCTATGACGATACAAGAAGCTTACAGAACATCAAATAGGCTGGATCCAAAAAGAAAGTCCTCTCACCACATAATAATCAAAACATTAAACATACAGATCAAAGAAAAAATATTAAGAGCTGCAAAGGAGAAAGACCAAGTAACATATAAAGGCAAACCCATCAGAATAACACCAGACTTCTCAATAGAGATTATGAAAGGCCAGGTGGTGGTGGCGCACGCCTTTAATCCCAGCACTCGGGAGGCAGAGCCAGGCAGATCTCTGTGAGTTTGAGGCCAGCCTGGGCTACCAAGTGAGTCCCAGGAAAGGCGCAAAGCTACACAGAGAAACCCTGTCTTGAAAAACCAAAAAAAAAAAGACATTTAAAAAGGAAAAGAAAAGAAAAGAGACTATGAAAGCTAGAAGGTCCTGGACAAATGTTATGCAGACACTAAGAGACCACGGATGCCAACCCAGACTACTATACCCAGCAAAACTCTCAATCATCATAGGCGGAGTAAACAAAATATTCCATGATAAAACCAGATTTAATTAAAACCTATCCACAAACCCAGCCCTACAGAAAGCACTAGAAGGAAAAATCCAACCCAAAGAAGGTAAACACACCCATGAAAACTCAGGCAATAGATAAACCCACACCAACAAACACCAAAGAAGGACAACATAACACGACCACAAAAAATAACAGGAAATAACAATCACTGGTCATTAATATCCATCAATATCAATGGTCTCAACTCACCTATAAAAAGACACAGACTAACAGAATGGATAAGAAAACAGGATCCATCCATCTGTTGCATACAAGAAACACACCTTAACTTCAAAGACAGACACTACCTCAGAGTAAAGGGCTGGGAAAAGGCTTTCCAAGCAAATGGACCTAAGAAACAAGCTGGTGTAGCAATCCTAATATCTAATAAAATAGACTTCAAACTAAAATCAATCGAAAGAGATCAGGATGGACATTACATATTTATCACAGGAAAAATCCACCAAGATGAAGTCTCAATTCTGAACATTTATGCCCCAAATACAAAGACACCCACATTCATAAAAGAAACATTACTAAAGCTTAAAATGCACATCAAACCCCACACATTAGTAGTGGGAGATGTCAACACACCACTCTCACCAAAAGAAAGATCTACCAGACTGAAACTTAACAAAGAAATAAAAGACCTAACAGAAGTTATGACTCAAATGGACTTAATAGATGTCTACAGAACATTCCACCCTAACACAAAAGAATATACCTTCTTCTCACCATCACATGGAACCTTCTCAAAAATTGACCCCATGCTTGGCCACAAAAAAATTAGAATAACCTCCTGTATCTTATCGGACCACCAAGCCTTAAAGTTAGAGTTCAACAACAACAACAATTATATAAAGCCTACAAATTCATCGAAACTGAATAATGCCCACCTGAAACATCAATGGGTCAAGGAAGAAATAAAGAAAGAAATTAAAGATTTCTTAGAATTCAACGAAAATGAAAGTACAACATACCCAAACTTATGGGACACTATGAAAGCAGTGCTAAGAGGAAAATTTATAGCTCTAAATGCACACATAAAGAAGATGGAGCAATCCCATATCAATGAATTAACAGCACAACTGAAAGCTCTAGAACAAAAAGAAACAAACTCACCCAGGAGAAATAGACGCCAGGAAATAATCAAATTGAGGGCTGAAATCAACGAAATAGAAAACAAGAGAACAATACAAAAAAATCAATGAAACAAAGAGTTGGTTCTTTGAAAAAATCAACAAGATAGACAAACCCCTAGCCAAACTAACCAAAAGGCAAAGAGAGAGCACTCAAATTAACAAAATCAGAAATGAAAAGGGAGACATAACAACAGACAACGAGGAAATCCAGAGAATCATCAGATCATACTTCCAAAAACTGTACTCCACAAAAATGGAAAACCAGGAAGAAATGGACAATTTTCTGAATAAATACCACATACCAAAGTTAAATCAAGACCAGATAAACCATTTAAATAGACCAATAACCCCTAAAGAAATAGAAACAGTCTACAAAAGTCTCCCAATCAAAAAAAGCCCAGGACCAGATGGTTTCAGTGCAGAATTCTACCAGACTTTCAAAGAAGAACTAAAGCCAATACTCTTCAAATTGTTCCACACAATAGAAACAGAAGGAACACTACCAAACTCTTTTTATGAGGCTACAATTACCCTGATACCCAAGCCACACAAAGATGCAACAACGAAAGAGAACTACAGACCAATCTCCCTCATGAACATTGATGCAAAAATACTCAACAAAATATTGGCAAACTGAATCCAAGAATACATCAAAGAAATTATCCATCAGGACCAAGTAGGTTTCATCCCAGGGATGCAAGGATGGTTCAACATATGAAAATCTGTAAATGTAATACACCATATAAACAAACTGAAAGAAAAAAAACACATGATCATTTCATTAGATGCTGAATAAGCCTTTGACAAAATCCAACACCCCTTCATGATAAAGGTCTTAGAAAGACCAGGAATACAAGGAACATTCCTAAACATAACAAAGGCAATTTACAGCAAGCCAACAGCAAACATTAAATTAAACAGAGAGAAATTCAAAGCGATAAAACCACTAAATTCAGGAACAAGACAAGGCTGTCCACTCTCCCCATATTTATTCAATATAGTACTAGAAGTCTTAGCTACAGCAATAAGACAACAAAAGGAGATCAAAGGGATACAAATTGGGAAAGAAGAAGTCAAACTTTCACTATTTGCAGATGATATGATAGTATACATAAGTGACCCCAAAAACTCTACCAGGGAACTCCTACAGCTGATAAACTCCTTCAGTAAAGTGGCAGGATACAAGATCAACTCAAAAAAATCAGTAGCCCTCCAACACACAAATGATAAAAGGCTGAGAAAGAAGTCAGAGAAACATCACCCTTTACAATAGCCACAAATAATATAAAATACCTTGGGATAACACTAACTAAACAAGTGAAGGATCTTTTTGATAAGAACTTTAAATCTCTAAAGAAAGAAATTGAAGAAGATATCAGAAAATGGAAGGATCTCCCATGCTCATGGATAGGTAGGATTAACATAGTAAAAATGGCAATCTTACCAAAAGCAATCTACAGATTCAATGCAATCCCTATCAAAATTCCAACACAATTCTTCACAGACTTGGAAAGAAAAATAATCAACTTCATATGGAAAAACAAAAGACCCAGGATAGCTAAAAGAATCCTATACGATAAAGTAACCCTTGGAGGCATCACCATCCCTGACCTCAAACTCTACTATAGAGCTATAGTAATAAAAACAGCTTGGTACTGGTATAAAAACCGACACACAGACCAATGGAATCGAATTGAAGACCCTGACATTAATCCATGCATATATGAACACCTGGTTTTTGACAAAGAAGCCAAAACTATACAATGGAAAAAAGAAAGTATCTTCAACAAATGGTGCTGGCATAACTGGATGTCAACATGTAAAAGATTACAAATAGATCCATATTTGTCACCATGCACAAAACTCAAGTCCAAGTGGATCAAAGACCTCAACATAAATCCAGCTACACTAAACTTAATAGAAAAGAAAGTAGGAGGTACTCTTGAACGCATTGGCACAGGAGACCACTTCCTAAATAAAACACCAACAGCACAGACACTGAGCACAACAATTAATAAATGGGACCTCTTGAAACTGAGAAGCTTTTTCAGTGCAAAAGACACAGTCAATAAGACAAAAAGACAGCCTACAGAATGGGAGAAGATCTTCATCAACCTCACATCTGATAGAGGATTGACCTCCACAGTATATAAAGAACTCAAGGGAATGGAGAGATGGCTCAGAGTTTAAGAGTACCAGCTGTTCTTCCAGACATCCTAAGTTCAATTCGCAGCAACCCACATGGTGGCTCACAACCATCTGTAATGAGATCTGGTGCCCTCTTCTGGTGTGCAGGCATACATGCAGGCAGAACACTGTATACATAAGTAAATAAATAATTCTTTAAAAAAAAGAATTCAAGTAACTAGACATCAAAATGCCGAACAATCCAATTAAAAAATGGGCTAAAGAGCTAAACAGAGAATTCACAAAACAAGAATCACAAATGGCTGAAAGACATTTAAAGAAATGCTCAACATTCTTAATCATCAGAGAAATGCAAATCAAAATGACTCTGAGATACCACCTTACACCTCTGAGAATGGCAATGATCAAAAACACGAATGACAGTCTATGTTGGAGAGGATGCGGAGCAAAGGGAACACTCCTCCACTGTTGGTGGGAATGCAAGCTTATACAACCACTGTGGAAATCAGTATGGTGATTTCTCAGAAAATTGGGAATGAAACTACCTCAAGACAGAGCCATACCACTCTTGGGCATATACCCAAGGAATGCTCTATCATACCACAAAGATACATGCTCAGCTATGTTCATAGCAGCACTACTTGTAATAGCCAGAAACTGGAAACAACCTAGATGCCCGTCAACTGAAGAGTGGATTAAGAAAATGTGGTACATATACACAATGGAGTATACTCAGCAGAGAAAAACAATGACAGCATAAAATTTGCAGGCAAATGGATGGAACTAGAAAATATCATCCTGAGTGAGGTAACCCAAACACAGATGGACAAACATGGTATGTTCTCACTCATAAGTGGATTCTAGATATAAAGCAAAAAACAATCAGACTGCAACCCACAGAACCAGGGAGGCTATATAGCAGGGGGGACCCTAGGATGACTGTGGCTTATAATAAGTTTTGATTTTACTCAATTACTGAGCAAGCCTCAACGAAACAAATAATTATTAAGATAAGAACTTAGCCGGGTGGTGGTGGCGCACGCCTTTAATCCCAGCACTCGGGAGGCAGAGCCAGGTGGATCTCTGTGAGTTCGAGGCCAGCCTGGACTACCAAGTGAGTTCCAGGAAAAGCGCAAAGCTACACAGAGAAACCCTGTCTCGAAAAACCAAAAAAAAAGAACTTATACTGTATCAAGCTGATAATAGAAAAATAATTAATTAATTAAAAAAAGAAAATAAAAAGAAAAGTGTGATCTTGACCAATGTTACCCAGCTACCTATGATTATATATGTATAGAAATTAAATAAGCACAGACTTTACAACTACCAAAAAATTAACTCAAAGTGATCCTTGAGCAATTGTTTCTGACCCTCAAGCTACTGATATTTCCTACAAGGACAGACCCCATTCTCCAGAGTTATAGCTGCAAAAGGAGGTGATCTCTTGCTGCCTCCTTGTGGTTTTTGGTAAACCAGCCCCAGAGATGCTCAACTCCACAAAAACATAGAAGAATAACTTCAAACATGTTTTCTGTCACATTAATTATGACACAAGATGTGGATTCTATTCTTTCTACTTGGCCAAGACCATGCACATAGGAAAAACCTCTGCCACTCAGAAACTCATTTTATCCCTTGGAACTAAACTTACTAAATCACACAATTGTAGCTGGTGGTAGTAGAAAGTTAGATGCATTCTAAACACTCATTGCTGAAAGACAATCCACATCACCGTCTTGCTATCACTTTCTAAACTACTGGAAATAATTATAAGAAAAACCTGAAAGTGGAATGCAATATTCAGAACTTCTAGAAGCCAGACCTTCAGTTTTACAATCTGTCTTCCCACTGCACACCAAAAGCAGTGCCCATGTGTGCACACTGGACAGTGATATTACAAGCATCATATCCTTTCATGCCAGGACTGCAGTCTCCCCCTACCCATGAAATCCATTCACATTGAGGCTCAAAGTACAGGGATCACTGCCCTGGTCACCACATAGACCTACAGAACTACAGTCTGTCTCATGGTCCATCCAAATACCAAAAGAAATAACAGCTCAACACACCTTCTCTGAATACCCCATACTCACCATGGCATAGCTTGTGCTCTTCCTTATAACTCATTATAGGAGAAGTGAGGATAAACCAGGAAGAATCTGCAAGCTACCTGCCACTTACTACTGATTGCAAATGATTCATAGAGTCCCTCATTGGCTAGGGTCATAGAGCTGGGCCTCAGAATATTAGCAGCTCACCTACTGGGTGATCAGAGATCAAGTGACTCAGAGAGCAGAGTCCTTCCAGCCCTGCCCTTCCAGCCTAGCAGACAGGGACCTAGTCTAGAGAGTTTCTATTTTTTGTAGACATTTTTCTACTCTCCTAGTGGATATCCTGTTCCTCATCAAAAGCACAGGTTCCTTTGTGTGCACAAACCATTGGACACTCAATGTGCAGTGTCGCCAACCCATTGCCTCATAGATGGGAATTGTTTAGCCAAGCAAAGGCCACATTCACGCAGTAACTATTGTTACTGTAGAACTGTTGGTAAAGAAAAGCATGCAAAAAAAGCCATGATTTAGAAAACAATGCGTGGTCATGTTATGGCTAGGAGGCAGTAAAGCGAATGTGGAGATCTCCAAAAATTATTTTGAAAAGTTGAAATAGACTTTATGGCCATGTGCTCCACAGTCTAGGGATTTTTTTTTCAGTCTAGGCATTTCTATTAGAGCACATGGATGATTTCTCAAATCTTTTTATCTCTGGGTGTACCTCTGAAACCTGAAAAATGACAGTCCTGTTAGGCATGGCCACAGCATTTTACCCACATCTATTCTGATTGAACTACTGTAACTCTCACAATTTTTTCAAGATATGGTCAGTCCTTTATCCAGATTCTCGATTGTCCTTGTCTATGGACCCCAAGAAATAGCCAATCAGGACATTTATGGAATATCTAAAATTGATTACTTAATTCCACAATGTTATTTTCAAGTACTGTTGAAGGAGAAAATCTCTCAACCTCCATCCTGTCTCTCCCTTTCTGTAGTGTGACTCCACCAGCTTCCAAGTTGACCAATGCCCTCAATTCTTGTCCTGGCCCTCCTTTTATGTCTCCCCTAAAAGCCAGAGTGATTGGAGGTCACTCATTAACTGGTAATTTTTCCTTCTCACTGACCAGTCAAGGCCCAGAATGGAAGGAGTTGCAGGACTTTTGTCCCAGCACTGGACAACAGAGGCAGGATTGGGTGTTCAAATCAATTCTCACTTACATAGAATGTGGCAAGCCTATACTAAAGGAGACATTGCTCTACACAGAAATCAATAATCAACATCACTTGAAAGAAAAGGATTAAAACTATTGATTACCAAGAGACATTACACAACAGAAACAAATAGATAAGAGCAGGAATGCACTAAAAGAAAGTGTTAGAAATGATACCAGGAAGTAATATTTAAAATGATAAATTAATGTATTTTTAAGATAAACAATCTTAGCTATATTGATTTTGAAGAAGAATAGGCCCTTCCCTAGTAGAGGGAATGTCATTAATATGACATAGGTTGCTCTTGCCCATACGCATATGTTGGCTGCTGAGATCTATAACTTGACACATAGAGTTACAGTCAATGGCCTGTTTCTCCAGCATCTGAGCTGACAGAACTGTGTCAAGCATGATCAAACATATCTGCATAGGAGTGTTGTATAATTTCAAATTCAATATTCATTGGATCAAGATAATTTTCCCAAACTTTACACACACACAATCTGGTCTGTAATTATTCTTGTGACATACATTAAAATGTGCTGGGAAATTATAAAATAACTCCTGCTACCACAGTCAGGTCCTTTTCATAATAGTGTCCCCAGTAGCTGATTGCCTCCCTTCCTTCCCCCTGCAGTGTACACAATTCCTTCTACTTGGTCTGAAGTCAGAAGCAGTGCTCCACATGTGAAACTTTTTCCTGTGATAATATTGGATTGTCAACTACATGACTCAAATGGATAATTTGAAAACTCTGTGGTGGTACAGTCATTTAATTTAAGAATTTGAAGGTGTAGTATAGAGGACAGCAAAATCATCAGCCCAGAGAGCAACAGGATAGAAGCAAGGCTACCAGAGTGAGCATAAGAGAGCTTGTCTCAGAAACAGTCTTCTAACAGGATGGAAATACAGATGTCCTAAAATTAATATTCCTTCCCATGGAGAAATCACTTCACATGCTTAGGATATTAATAAGGAAAATTCTTTTAATAATAGTAGGCATCCATCTCTGGCAAATGCTCAAAGAGAATACAGCCTAGGCACATTTTACATTCAACATGTGCTGCCATCCTTGTGTCTTTTAGCTTCCTGCTCCAGGTTGCACTTTAAACAATTTAAATAGAGACAGGCAACTTGTAGGTCTAGATATTTAGGCAGATGGATTAGTTACACAGCAAAAATATTCCCAGAATTGTTTTTTAAATATACCAGTGACCAGACTGGAGAGATGGCTCAGAGGTTAAGAGCACTGGCTGCTCTTCCAGAGGTCCTGAGTTCAATTCCCAGCAACTACATGGTGGCTCACAACCATCTATAATAAGATCTGGTGCCCTCTTCTGGTGTCCAGAGAGAACACTGTATATGTAATAAATACATAAATCTTTAAAAAAAGAACATTACTGAGTAAGTCCACCAGCGGTCTTGAGCCTGATAGAGAACCATAGCTCCGTGTTAGATCTGAAGCAGCCCACCACAAAGGTCCTGGATCCAGATCCTTAGCAGCTCTCCAAAATATATTCCTGACTTAAAGGAAGGAGCTGTTTCATTGTCAATACATCAGGCCCTTAGTGAAACCTCCCAAGGCCTAGCCCCCAGGCAGTAACTAGCTGTCACAAGAATGTTCCTCCTCCTTGCCTGGGGGCCTATATGAAAACCTTGCTTGATCAGACCAGTCCTAAACACAAACGTGTTTTACTTTTCAAATAATTGTCACGTGGTGTCATCTTACCCATCTGGCAACACTAAGCTTTTCTCAAGAAACCTAGAACTTTATAGCACATCAGGCCCTAAAGTTGGTTGCGACACTGTAATGCCTCAATGAGCAGCTTGTTAGAATCTCATTCTTGTATATGGGGTTGGGCATAGTGGCTGGTTGTATATCAGAGGTGGCTCCTTTGTGATAATTTGGAGCCAAACATCTGGACAATCCTGATGGACAAATGTTTTTCCTACTGTCCTAATCTCAAACAGGCCTGACTAGAATATATTTATCTTTGGGTTGTTTTAGAGGCAGTCCTCCCTCCACTAAATTCTATTTTTTGAGACTTACTATCTCCTGAGCATCAGTACATTCTTTAAATCACCAATTCTACTCATTTGCATCACACCTTAGTAGTGGAGTGCTACCCAATACATGAGATGCTCTTTACAACCGCTCACAAAATTAACTATAAATGGACCTTACATGTAAAAATTAAATGCAAAATACTGAACCTCTACACGGTACTAGAAGGTATTCTCTAATTTTGGCAACCTGCTTTCCTTGAGTGCACCAAAAGCTTGTTGAAGTTCAAAGATGTTTTGTTTTTGCTTTTATTTTTTGGTTCATTTTAGTTTTTGTTTTTTTGAGATAGGGTTTCTCTGTGCAGTTTTGCTGCCTGTCCTGGATCTTGATCTTTAGAACAGGCTGGCCTTGAACTCACAGAGATCCACATGGTTCTGCCTCCCAAGTGCTTGGATTAAAGGCTCGTGTCAGCACCACCCAGCTCATGCATCACCATTGTCTGGATTCAAAGATGCTTTTAAGCAGAGCTCCCTACTTCCAATTCTGTGAGCAGATCATCCCAGAGAGCAGTTATTCAGAGGCCTGCCCCTTGGTCCAGGGAGGTTCAAGTACCACATAGGACCTCATAAGACAAAGATTCTGCAGGCAGGTTCTCATCCAGATGTGGGGAGGATATACCACAGTGGACCTCATCATCTGCTCCGCCCCATCTGGAGCCAGCAGCCCCTCACTCACCAAGTCATGGTTTCCCAGCTTAGCCATGCTCTCTGCTCAGCTCCCTGCAGTAGCACTCAGAGCACAGCACACAAAACCAATAGTACCTGCTCCTGTTGAAAGCCATGTCTGAAGACAGTGGCAGCAGGAAGGACCCTGCACCACTTTTGACTGGCAGGTCACCTGGAGGACCTGATAGGCTAGTAAGACCTGAGTGACAAGAGCACAACCCATAGGGTTACAGTGTGCTTAAAAACACAGCACAATGGTTCCTGTCCCTCCCTTCCACCCCAGAAAACACTTTTTCTAGATCAGCAGAAATATGCATATCAATAGTACTTTCCACTTGCTTCAAAAGCAGACCTGCTCTCTTCCTGCTTTCCAGAGGAACTATGGCTTCTTCCTCCTGGACACAATGTGGCTAGCTAGCTTGTGGGGTGGAGAGAATTCCTGTCACACAGGTAGAAGGGTGACCAGAATACTAACAACTAAAGAGATATTTAAAGACACACAAGAAGAGTGTTAGTTGTGTGACTTAACACTGACATCAGGTACACTAAAGGTACTCTTTACCTGGTTGTCACAGGGACTCAAACAACCAGCAAAAAAAAAAAAAAGCAGGAAGTAGATCACAAACAAGTTAATAGGTCTTTCCCCCATCAGAAAGCTGGATGATGGCTCCATTGCTTCAGGAGATTTATTCCTGAAATTCAGAGCAAACTGTGGGCAAATTAATTATAAAGATTAGTCTCATGGAAAGTGAATACTTAGAGAATAATGGAGCTAGGAAGAATGCATTTATGAATACCATAGTTGGCCAGCACATCTTCCTCCATATGCAGGTTAAAAAAAAACACAACTGTATTATTCAAGCTTCTCTATATGACCAGGACTGGTAGAATAAATCTCTGCATGTATGTAAAAAGTTTATTTTATAGAATATCTTACAAGAATGCAGGATGAGAAGAAGATCATTTTCACGAGCCCTGCCTGTTGTCCGTCTCAGGGCTGTGACATCATTGCAGAGGATTTCATTTTTAAGCCTGATTTTACTTTAGATATATGGGTGTTTCCCTCCAGGAGTCTGTGCAGAGTATTAGGAGAGGCCAGAAGAGAGCTACAGGAGATGGTTAGGTATAATGAAACCTGTGTTCTATGAAAGAATACCTGGTGCTGCTTTTAACTGTTAAGCTATCTCCCAAGCCACTTCTTTATTTATAATTTAATTTCATACATTTTAATTAATATGTATTAAATAATTTCCCCCTCCTTGTCCTCTCTCCATCGCCTCCCAAATTTTTCCCTTCCAATTTCTTGCTTATTAAGCATGTGAGAATATGTAAACACAAATATATGAATAAAACCTGTTGAGTCCATTTCTGTTGATTGTGTTGATAGGAATTCAAGGGTGAGCACACCGTATTGGATATGTAATTAGGGAGCTCATTCCTGCCTGAGGCTAATTATCCCACCTGCAGGAGAATTCCACTATTTAATGAGCAACAAGAGTCTTATGCCCAAGTGATCTATGTGCCTTAGACAGGATACTTTATCAAGAATAGAAAATATAATCAAGAATGGTAAACTTGAGTTGGTAAATACCTCAGCTAACAATTGCTGGTGCCATGGCCCTGGATTTCTGGAGCTGCAGGGAAGACTATGGACATTGTCCTGAGCCAATCATAGTCTCCCTTGTCTCTGTGGTCCTCTCCCCATACCCCAATAACCATTGTTATTTTGCATGACTTTGAAATCTAGAAAACTCTACCTCAAAATTCTGAGTACCATGATTACAGGCCTGTGCCTCCGTGCCTGGATTAGGTGGATTCAACTGCATTTAGTGAGGAATTAGAATGATGTATGAGTAACAAGAGCAGTTACACTTTACTATATTTAAAACTACTTATCTCTGTCAGCCTGAGTTTCACCATCTGCAAAATAAGAAAAGAACTCTTCCTAGGTCATTGATGAGTTATAACAGTCTCAATAATATAGAAAAATTAAAATTCTCACAGTTGGAGCACAGTGGACATTAAGGCAGGAAGGCTACATTTGATGGGACACGTCTTCTGTTACTGGAGATAGGACCAGAACCTGTGCCTTGGCTACTATAACTAGCCAGGTTCAGCCATTCATCCTCAGTAAGCCAATTATATGACTCAAGTTATCCAGGGAGTGACATGCCCACCTATATTGCAGGCACTCTGGAGGCAAGGTGGACAGATCTCTCTGATGTCCTAGGACAGCCTAGTCTATAGTGTGAGTTCCAGGCCAGCCAGGGAGTCATAGTAGTACTATTCTTTACAAAAAAGAAAAAAAGAGTAAAAGGAAAAAAGCAAATTATTAATAAAAATTTAAAGCATGATATTTATTCAAATTGACTAATTTGGAACAATAAAGAAAATATAAGATAATTAATCCATCCTTGAGGTCCCAAGGGGTTTAGATAGAAAGCAAAAGATATGCAAAACTAAGTAATCTAATTAAACCATGTAATTAATTTTTCCCATCTTAAAACCATCCTGAATTATCATCTGGAGGATTCAAGTCTTTTCCAACAATGAGATGCCCAGTGAAATTACAATTTCATGTGGTCCACTATTTCACTAATTGTTAGCCAAAAAGAGAGGTAGAAATGTCTCTTTAGAACATTCTTATTCCTACCAGGAATGTAGGTTACAGGGATTGACAGGTGCCGACTGAGGGGTCTTAAGGCCCAAATGTGGACCAGAAAGTGGGGACCTGCAGAAAATTGTCAGTGACAGCTACATGTAGTTGTCAAAACAGGAAAGAGTGAGAGACCTGGAATGCACTAATTCACCACAGCTGAGTGGATACAGAGAGCACAGTAGGAGACAGCTTGTCCTCAGGTGCACCCCAAGCATTCCTCTCTGGTCATTTGATCCTGGGCTTTTACACCCAAAGCTCTCTCCTAACACTTCCTCCATACTCTACAGGGCTTTGTGAATGCCCGATTGCCCCAGGTTTAGAGTGACTTCTGTTTAAGTCTCAGGATCTCCTGACAAGCTGGATGTCATCTGGAGTCACCACAGTTAGGAGCTCCAACAGAGTTTTACAGGCATCAAAGAAGCAGAATATCATCCCATTCAGACAAGTCAGTCTTCATGCCTGCTATTTCCTCTCCTCTCCTTACAGGAGACATAAACTCCAGCAAGGGTTCACCTGCCAATTGTCCATGTGGGCTCACATTGCTGCTCATTTTATGACATTGGAGATAAACTCATGTCTCATGGCTCTGGTCCAGAACTTTTTAAGACTTGTATTGTTGGGGGCTAGATACTATCTGAAATGAGATCTGGTGACCTCCTCTGGCATGCAGGCAAAACACTGCATACATAATAAAAATAAATAAATCTAAGGAAAAAAAAGGCTTGTATTGTCAATCACATTCTTGGTCATTTTTTGCACTCTTCCCTCATTTGTAGAGATTTGGGCTTGGAAACTTCTTTAAGTACCATTTTTGGATCCTTTCAATCTTGTATTTCTTTTGGATAATCACGGCTGAGTTGAAGATGAAATCAGCATCATCCATCCCACCTCACTGCTATAATGACATTTTCATGGGACTGAATAGATGGTTCAACACTTGAGAACACTGGCTGCTCATTCACAGGGCCTGACTTTGATTCCCAGCACCCAGAAGACAGCTCACTGCTGTCTGTAACTACAGGCACCAGGGATCAGACACTCTCTTATGACATACTCTGGTACCTGACATGTTCTTGATACACACACAGGGAAAACTTATACATATAAATTAAACTTCATTCCTTTTGAAAATAACATATGCATGAAGAAAAACTTTTTTAAAAGTATCGAATCACACACATATCTGTCTTTTTGCCATTTGTATATCTGGTACCCTAGCAGGCCTAAAGAATACACCACATCTCCTAGACCTAGAAAAACAGGTAGTTCTGGGTCATCTGGGTGCTAGGAACCAAACTTGAGTACCCAAGAGGAACATGAATACTCAGTAAACTTTCCAGCTCCCAAATCTGACATTAAACTATAGATGAAGATGCCAGATTACTTCTTCTGTCTCCTGTCACTTGAAGGTGATGAGAGTTCCCTGTAGATGGCTATCAAAGGATTCAATGAATTTTATCCCTCTTTGAATGGATGCTCTACTTTGCTTCTTATTTTCATTGTTAACACAATTCCCTTAATGTGAGCAAAGATAACAAACCTGATTTGTTGAAACCAGTCAGTGTCCAGTCAGATTATATAGAAAAAGTTCTATAATTTGAGATATGCCATATATTTTAAGAATTTTATTTGATTTTTTTTATTTATTTATCTTGGATTTTCAAGACAGGGTTTCTCTGTGTAGCTTTGCACCTTCCCTGGAACTCCCTCTGTAGTCCAGGCTGGCCTTGAACTCACAGAGATCTGCCTCCCAAGAGCTGGGATTAAAGGCATGTACCATCACTGCCTGGCTATTTTAAGAATTTTTTGAGACAGGATACCTCTATAAAGCCATGGCTGTTGGGGAACTCACTATTTGAATCAATGTCACCTGAAACCTCAAACTCAGAGACATTGGCTTGTCACTGTCTTCCAAATGCTGGGATTACAGGCATGCACCTCTAAGCCCAGCTGAAATATGTTTTTAAATGTTGTATCTTTAAATCAGAGAATTAAAGGATAACATAAGATTTTTAAAGAAATCATCAATGCTGCATTGAACAGTAATACCTCTTGAAATTTTTAATAATAATGTAAACTGGCAAATCATTTCATATATTCCCAATAACTGGGTTACTTGCTTTGTTAACTTTATCCATTTAAAAATGTCTGAACTCTGTCTGGGCGTGTATACCTGTGCCATCATGTGTGTGTGGCAGTGAGAGGACAACTTCAAAGTGTCTGTTATCTACTTCTCCTATGTGACTTCTAGAGATGAAACCCAGGCGTCTTCTGGCAGCAAGTGACCTCAAAGACATTTATTTGGATTAAAAATTATTTAGGTGTGTGCCATTGTGGGAGTGTGCATATGCCAATGTGCTAATGTGGCACTAAGGGAAAATTTTGTACAGTTATTTGAGTCTTCCAGAGATTGAACTCAAGTCATTGGACTTAACAACAACCAACTTTACCACTGAGACAATTCTATGGCATTCATTTGTGGTTCTGAGAAAGTGTTATGAACAAGAGTTTATTCCTCAGAAGAAACTAACACATTCCAAAGAAAAGGAAAAAGAAAAAAGAGATAGGAGTATATCACTACCATTTGCAAATAGGATCAATTATTCAAATCGTCCTGTTTTCCTCTATTATTAGATGACAATCCATTTACAATTTGAAATGAAGACAGTATTTTACTGATTAAATATCTCAACTAATTTTATTTGAGGAACAGTAAGACAGCTAAGTAAGAAACATCTGTTCAAGGCTGGGACCTAACGTTGATCACCATATGAAGAGGTCCAAAAGTAGACCCCACAAAGTTTTCTTTCTGTTCCTCCATATCTGACGTGACCAAAAAAAATTAAGGTAACACATAAATAGCAAAAATAGTTTTTGGTTTTTTTTTTTTTTTTTAGTTTTTAATAGATTTGATTGTTATTATGTTATCTGGCCTCTCTGAATAATCCCCTGGAAGGCAGTACTTCAAGATGAAGTGGCAAATATAAAATTAATGGGGAGATGAAGAAAGATGAAACTTCAAATATTATATACATATCCATCGCATGTCAAGCTATGTTGAGAATACTGGTTTGGACCATTGTGGTTTGACAAAGTTCCAGCATTTTGACATTGCAGATGGACCACATTTCTCCAATATCTTTTTGCTTTTATTGTTAATGATTCTTACTATTAATGCCTTTCCCTTTACGGAAATTCGTGCAAGTTTTGGTAAATGATAAAAATGTGTACAACGGTAGACTCTCTAAGAAAAATAATTATTGGAAACCAATCCCTGCCACTGCTGAATCAGGAATTCCTTTGTGCCCTCTTAGTTGCACCAAGAAGAGGAAAGTTAGAGATGTACTAGACACACCTGATCCCAAGGATGAGATGCATACTTTTCACATCCAGAGTCTGAGGTAATTAAAGGCAAGAGTTCAGTTAATAAATAAAGAGAAATTTGAATGGAATGGTATAATGGAAAAGAGTGAAACCTCAGGATCTTCACTTTGGGGAGTGTTATGAGGGGAACAGGCCTATAAGGAAATTTAAGAAATTGTAGTATAGTGTCTGTTCCCCAGGAGAGGTCCTTTTCCCAAGGTCATGCATTTGGAAAAGCATCTCCATTACTTCAGGGAATTGAGGAAAGTGAGGGATGAGTTGCTAAATCATTCTTTCTCCTTATCTGTGGCAGAAGGAACTTGTGGTTCTTTCATTAACATATGGCTGGTGTCTATTATCAAGATCAAGGCTATCTTCCTCAACTATAATTTCAAGCCACACACCAGCTCCTGAGCCTTCTTTTCTCCTTTTTAATCCTACATGTAATTATAGAGTATAAACAATAATTTTTTTAATTGAATGCTGCTGGCAGCCATCTTGATTCGCCCTCAGATCATGTCCGTCTCCTCCTTCTCTCTGACCACTGTAGACTCCACACATCTTAGAGGCCTAAACTCCCTCCCCAAGCAGGTCTGCTGGAAAATATACAATTGATTGCTTGTTATCTTACGTTGTTACAGCTCTTGAAGAGAGATGAAAATGGTAATTTGGAAATGCACAAGGTATTTAGTGTGTCTTACGCTTTTTTTTCGATTAAGCATTTTAACACTAACATGGTTGAAACATGTTGACAAAACAGCACTCATTGGGGGTACATCATCTGCTCTTGTACTTGTACTCATGTGGCTGACACATAAGGGTCATGAGTTCAAATGTATTCCTGAATAATTATGGATATCACAGCCAAGCTGAATAACAAACAACATCTCAAGGGAATATGTGAAATTATGAAAACTGGCTGGGCAGTGGTGGTGCACGCCTTTAATCCCAGCACTTGGGAGTCAGAGGCAGGCAGATCTCTGTGAGTTCAAGGCCAGCCTGGTCTACAGAGTGAGTTCCAGGACAATCTCCAAAGCTACACAGAGAAACCCTGTCTCGAAAACACCAAAAAAAATTATGAAAACCAAAATCAGGAACAAACTCTCAAACACATAGCAATTTGGGGCTATTATGAATAAAGCTGCTATGAACATAGTTAAACAAGTGACCTTGTGGAAGGATGGAGGAGCATCTTTTGGGTATATACCCAAGAGAGGTGTAACTGTGTCTCTAGATACGTCAATTCCTAATTTTTGAAGGAACCACCATATTGATTTAAAGCTATACAAGTTTCCACTCCCCCCAGAAATAGAGGAATGTTCCCTTTCTTCCACATCCAAGCCAGCATGTGATGTTTCTTGTGTTATTGATCTTAGCCATTATGAAAGATGTAAAATAAATCTCAAAGTACATTTTATTATCACATCCTTGATGGCTAAGTGTGGACCATTCCTTTAAGTATTCCTCACAATTTTAGATTCCTCTGTTGAGAATTCTGTGTTAAGATCTACACTTGATTTTTAGATTATTTGGTTTGTTCAGGTAAAGTTTCCTGAGTTTTTTTTTATTATCCTAGGTGAGGCAACTTAGAACCATATAGAGAAACATGATATGTACTCACTTATAAGTGGGTATTAGCTGATAATTAAAGAATAATCACAGAACAATCCAGAAAGCCAGAGAAGATAAATAAAAAGACAGCTGTGGGGAGGAATACACAGATCCCCCTAGAAAGAGGAAATAAAATAGACTTTGTGGGTGGATGGGCAACAGGAATAGGAATGATCAGATGAGAAAGCAAAGGACAGAGGGAGTGAATACATGGAGAGAAGATTGGAATAAGGAAGATATTAGGGGGCAATGTGAAAACCTAGGTCAGTGGAAATTTCCTGGAAGCTATGAGTGTGGCTGACGTGAGGACTCCAAGTAATTGAGAATAGAGAACCTGAACTAGACTGTGGTGGTATTGTGTTCCCCAAAATATTGTGTACCTTAATAAATATATCTGGGGTCAGAGACAGAACAGCCACAATATTAAACATGAGGATAGGCAGTGGTAGCACACGCCTTTAATCCTAGCATTCCAGAGACAGAAATCCCTCTGGATCTCTGTGAGTTCAAGGCCACATTGGAAATGGCCAGACACGGTGATACACACCTTTAATCCCAGAAAGCCAGCCTTTAATCCCAGGGAGTGGTGGTAAAGAGCAGAAAGGTATATAAGGCGTGAAGAAACTCGAGGCATTTGGCCTGGGTAGGCATTTGGCCTGGAGAAGCATTGGGCTGGTTAAGCATTCAGGCTTCTAGCAGCAATTCAGCTGAGAGTCATTTGGATATGAGGACATAGAGAGGCTTCCAGTCTGAGGAAGCAAGACCTGCTGAAGATCCGGCAAGGTGAGATAGCTGTGGCTTGATCTGTCTCTCTGACCTTCCAGTGTTCGCCTCAATACCCGGCTCAGGTTTGATTTTATTAATAAGACATTCTAAGATTCATGCTACACTAGACACCTTCTGTAACCTCACAAGGCTCCCAGTGCTGGGACTGATAACAATAAAGCCAAAAAAATATTTGAACCACACTTGTCCTGTCTCCATGATATGTTTGGGCAATAGCAGCTCAGAGCTTGTATAATGTCCAACCAATGACTGGTGTAATTTGAGACACAGACCACAAGAGGGAGCCCATGCCCAACTTGGCCTGGGTGTACAAGAACTGGAAGTTGAATGGCTCAGAGAATTAAGGTAGGACCAAACACAGTCCACTGAAAAGAAAAAGTCAATGAAATGATTCCTAATTCTATTCTACTATAATCAGAGAATGGGGTCTGTTTCACCACTGGACTGCCATCTGAAACTACCTAGTGATTTTCTCTACAAAACACAGATTTTTCACTTCTTTGTTTCTTTTTCACTGGAGACCTGCATGAGTC
>CABHPP010148374.1:0-17816 GCA_902168425.1 Peromyscus attwateri
CCGCGGCGCGCGCCCCGCCCTTCTGCCCTGGGGTCGTGCGCTTCTCGGGTCCGCGGGAACCCGGCGGCGGCTGCTTCCCCGCCCGGGGCGGGCGGTCCAGCCCGGGGCTGCTGAGCCTGCTCTTCCCAGGCCCCGCGCTGCAGGTGGGGTGGCCGTGGTGGAGGCCGGGCTGGAACGCCCCCATCCTCAGACGTTCCCGGTGGTTACCGTCAGAATCTTTCGGTGGCTTTCTGGAATCCCCGTTCCCCTTTTTCTTTGCTGAATGGTATGGATTTAGTCTAAATTTACCCTTTGGTAATGATTTTTTTTTTTTTTTACTTGCAGTCAGCAAATCTTAGCTCTGCCCTCACAGATTTTTGCAAAGAAACGGTAGTCCTCAGTTATCTTTACTTTTTTTAGTATATCCCTCAGCCCCGATCCTTTTCGGGGTTCTCTGGATATTGTGTCCTTTCTCTAGCTTTATGGAGATACGGCTTACAGAATCATAATTTATATATTTAAAATGTACAGCGTGATATTTTGATGCATGTAGAGGTTGTGAAATGATTACCATTGCCAAGTAGTGCACACCTCACCCCAGTACCGGCAGTCAGTTTCTTTTTGATGAGAACACTTGGTCTGCTCTCAGCAAGTTTCAAGTATACATTTATTAATCACTGTGCTGTACATTAAGTATCCAGAACTTAAAACTGAGTTTGTGTTCTTTGACTACTCCCTCACCCTTTCCCCATCTTTAATCTTTAAATTCCCCATTTAAACTGCCCCCAGTTTAAAGCTCTGCCTTCTGCATTTGTCTTTGAAGGACAGCAATGCATGTAGTGCCTTGTACAAGTGCTGTATTGAAAACTACTGATACAGTTGTATGATTGCCACTAACTAAAGTTTCGATGCCACCGTTTTACCATTTAACAGCTCACACTTTATTTCTTAGGCTCCCCCACCTTCCCCAAACAGGATTTCTTCATTGTCCTGGCTGTCCTGGAACTCACTTTGTAAACCAAGCTGGCCTCAAACTCAGATCCACCTGCCTCTGCCTCTGATGTTGTGATTACTTGTGCAGCCACCACCCAGGGTTTTTTGTTTGTTTGTTTGTTTTGTTTTGTTTTGAGACAAATGTCCATGTAGGCCAGTTTAGCCTGGAACTTAAGGCATTTTTCCTGCCTCTGCCTCTCAAGTGTGGATTATGGGTACATGCCACCCAGCCTAGTTTTTACGTCCGTTTTCCATTTTGCTTTTACTTATCCATCCTAGATGATGTGAGATACAGGTGTTGGTTAATGTTGTAGATGATAAAACATTGCAGTGTATTGCTAAGATTGCAGGATATTGATAAGAGTTTAGCTGGTCAAGGTGGCTCACGCTTTTAATACGAGCACTCTAGAAGGCAGGGGTGGGTGAATCTCTGAATTAGAGTACAGGCTGTTTTGCATAGCCAGTTCCAGGTAAGCAAGGACTCTCCCGGGGAAAAGAGGGGTGTAAGGGTTTATTTTTAATTCTGTGGCTAGGTGCATCTGTGTGCAAGTGCTGTAGAGGCCGCAGGGGGTCAGGTCCTCTGAACCTGCAGGTCCTGGTGGTTGTGAGCAGTCTGATGTGGATGCTGGGAACCGAACTCACGTTCTCTGTAAGAGCTGTGTGCTCTGAGCTACTGAAGTCATCTCAGCAGCTCCTGAAGCGGAATCTTTAACATTTATTATCATGGAGGGGCACATACTACAGCTGATCCCTTTTCTTTCTCCAGATAGTCCCCTTTCTGCTTTAATGTCATACTTGTATTCTGATACAGAGAACAGCTTTGTAGGGTCCGCTCTCACCTTTACGTGGGCTCTGGGATTGAACTAGGGCGTTAGGCTTGCACAGTGAGTACTTACTGAGCCATCTTGCAGGCCCAAGGTGGGTTTTTATAAAGATATTTAATTTAATATAGACTTAAGCATGAGGGTTGAGAAAGAGCCACTCTCTCAGAAAGACAGACACACCCAAGAGCAGGGGTGTGAGCTCTAAGGAGTCTCCAAAGGACTCATAGTGTAGGCATACACTCATCATGGGAGACTACTTGAGAGTAGCAACCAGATGCTTTTGTAAATGATCTCCCTCCGTTTACATAGGAACATCATATGATTTCTGCTTTCTAAAACTTAACTTCTAGTTAACTATAAAACAGTGTTTATGTATAATATATGTATATGTAATTCCTGGGTAAGACAGAATTAGGATTTACTAATTGTATTTTGAGTTGTGTTTGTTTTGAGACAGGATCTTAGTTTGTAGCTCTGGCTGGCCTCTGTCTCCCCAGTACAGATTCAAGGCATGTGCCACTGCCTGGTGTATTTTGGTAGGAAAGGGACTGGAGTTGTAAGTCAGTGATGAGTATGGCTGCCTGGCATGGGTCAGGCCTCGTCCTCAATCCTTGGTACTGGAAAATAAAAGACAATAATGGGAGGAACTAGCAGTTATTGATGAAATGAGATTAGTTTTAGTTCAGTTAAACTGGTTTTCTAAAAGCATGTAGCTTTGTTTAGATTAAAAACTGTCTTTTGTGGTCTGCCATAAAAAGCAAACAGGATTTGTTCATCAAAAGTGTCGACTTTCTAAAAAATTTTTTTACATCAGTGACATGAAAAGTGGAATGTTTTCTGATTTGTGTTGGTGGCTTTTTGCCTTTTTAAAATTTGTTTACAGAACTGAAAGTACTTAAGTGATGTGTCCCAGAACTTGTCACATGTCACACAGTTACGGAGGAAGCAAAGAGCACAGCTGACCGGGGGGTCACTGTGGGATGTTGTCGGTGAAAAAATGTTTTCAGTAGAGCACATGTCGATTTATTAAGGAAAAGGGAGAGAGACTCCAGAGAGTGAGCGGGGTTCCACGGGGGAGTACCCTAGGTGAAAATTGTAGTATGAAAGTGGAAAACAGCCGGGCGTTGGTGGCGCACGCCTTTAATCCCTGCACTCAGGAGGCAGAGGCAGGCGGATCTCTGTGAGTTCGAGGCCAGCCTGGGCTACCAGGTGAGTTCCAGGAAAGGCGCAAAGCTACACAGAGAAACCCTGTCTCGAAAAACAGATGCACAGACAAAACACGGGCTGGAGGTGTAGCTCTGTGGTGGCGTGCGCTTGCCCAGCATGGTTATGTGACTGGGTTTGATCTCCCCTCCCCTAAGAGGAAAAAACCATCATGAGTTAGAAATTTTGGACTGCAAGGTGGTTCAGTGGGTTAAGGTACTTTCTACCAGGGCTGAAGATCTGAGCTCAGTCCCTCGGGTCCAGATGATGGAGGAGAGAAAACCCCTTCTTCTCACATGTTGTCCACTCCTGACCTCCACATGCATTCTGTGGCATATCTGTCCCTGTCTTATTCCACCACCGCCGCCGCACAGGCCAACAAAGTAAATGTTTAAAAGAAGAAAGCCTCAATCTCTAAAAAGAAATGTTTGAGGATGTAGTGATGGCTGTGTCCACCTGTCTAGTTCTTGCTTTTGGTGCTGTGGAACTGGAGAATCAGCCATTACAACCCAACATTGTATTAAGTGCTGTGCAAACTGTTTGGTCAATGTCTGAAGCCTCCTTGTCTCTCTTTACATTTATTTATTTAGAGTCTGTATGGCCGGGTGATGGTGGCACACACCTTTTGTCCCAGCACTTGGGAGGCAGAGGCAATTGGATCTCTTGAGTTCGAGGCCAGCCTGGTCTTTATAGTGAGTTCCAGGACAGCCAGAGCTACATAGAGAAACCCTGTCTTGAAAAATACAAAAATACAAAAATAAATAAATAAATAAATAAAATAGAGTGAGTGTGTATGTATGTGGGGCACACATGCCACGGCATACATATGGAGGTCAGAGGATAATGTGGTCCCTGGGAATCAACCTCAGGTCATTAGACTTGGTGGCGAGTACCTTAACCTGCTGAGCCATCATACTGGCTCCTCTGAAGCCTTGACTCTTTTATAGTTGAGAAAATTAAAACTTCTGAAGAACTTTGGGGTCACACAGCAGTGAGTAAAGTATTCTTGAAATACTTCTAGACCAGGTTAATTGTAGTGCGTGCCTGTAACCCCAGCATTTGACAGGATTGCCTGAGTTCTGGGGTAGAGAGATTGTGTTACCTGGAAAGTGCTAGGACACCTAGACTACAAATCAAGTCCTTATCTCAGCCTTTGACCAAGAAAATACAATACTTGCATCAGAGTCGCCCGGTGTCCAGATGTAGGATGCATTCCGGTGGCACTCCAGAAATTGGGGCAGGAGGAGGACCAGAATCACTTGGGGTGTTTGAAAAGCAAAACAGAAAATCTGGGGTCCTTGCCCTCCTAACTAAATTGGGATCTCTTGGTTGGAAGGGACAACTATTTTTAAAGTTTATTTTAGGATTTATCTTACTGTTTATGTATGCTTAGGGGTGTGTGTGTGTGTGTGTGTGTGTGTGTGTGTGTAAGTGTATAAGTAAGTAAGTTCTAGAGGAGGCCAAGACAAAGCTTAGAATCCCCTGAAGCTGGAGTTAACAGGTGGCTGTGATTCGCCCATTTTGAGTGGTGGGAACCAAACTTGGGTCTTCTGGAAGAGCACCAAGCTCTCTGAACTACTTAGCCATCCCTCCAGCCCAGTTCTGTCCGGCTGTGGGTCCTGGGGTTGGACTCAGGTCATTAAGCCTGTGCAGCACACTTTACTCACCGAGCTCTCTCTCTGACTCCCAGCAACCACTTTTTAGCATTGAAGAAGTGGGTGCTGTGAGAACTCCTGTTCACTGAAGTTTGATGACTGTTGCACATTTAGTTTTAGGGACAGAAATTGGCCTGTTTAAATGTCTCTGTCATTTCTGTCCTGATAGAAACATATTCTAGTAGTCAGATCTTAAGGCCCTGCATTTTTTCAGACTTTAGCTGTTCTCAACCCCTGGGTCACAACCCCTTTGGGAGTGCAGTGACTCTTTCATAGGGGGTCTCCTAAGACCATCAGAAAATAGATATTTACATTACCATTCATAGCAGTAGCAAAAATACAGTTATGAAGTAGCTACTAAATAGTTTTATGGTTGGGGGTCACCACAACATGAAGAGCTGTATTGAAGGGCCGCAGCATTAGGAAGGTTGAGAACCATTTAATGGGATAAATCCACAGAGTCTTTTTAATGATCAAAGGAATTTATTTGGGGGTAAACTCACAACCATGGGAGATTTATCGTAGGGTCTGGGGAAGCTGAACTGTGTCCCACACTGAACGGCTGGGTCCAAGATCTCAGCATCCAGAACCACCAGGTAGCCAAGAGGGTCCAGCATACGCCAGGTCTTAAGGGTCTCTGGTGGCCACACCCAGAGGCCAGTACCTCAAGGTCATAGGCAGGTGTAACGGCCAGCTGCCTCACTAGGGGCAGTGCTTCAGGGCATGGCTCAAACAGCTGTCCACTACTACAACCATTGCTTTAGATTATTTTGCTCAGCCTTTAAAAAAGGCATCTCTCTTTTTCTTTCACACTTGTTTTTTGTTTGTTTGAGGGGTGCACATGTAGGTGCAAAGGACAGCCAGTGGGAGTTGGTTCTACCCTTCACCATGTGGGATCTCAGGTTGTCGGCTCCTTTACCCACTGACCCTTTGCACCAGCCCTTCTCTATTTTATTTTATTTAAAATTTTTTTGTTTTTGCCTTTTGTTTTTCGAGATGGGGTTTCTCTGTATAACAAACAGTCCTAGCAGTCCAGGAACTTGCTCTGTAGACCAGGCTGGGTTCGAAGTCACAGAGATCCATTTGCTTCTACCTCCCAAGTGCTGGCAGTAAAGGTGTGCCCTCCACTCCTGGCTCATCATGGTATTTTTACCAGACAGGCTCTTATGACAGGAAGAACTAAAGAATAAATAGTATTAGCTGGATATGGTGATACACAGCCATAATCCATGCTCTTGGGAGAACTGAGGCAGAGGGATGGCCAATTTGAGGTCAACCTGGGCTAGATCGTGTTTCCCTACCCCCAAAAAGTTAAAACCGAAACAAAGCTGACAGTATTGGAAGCTGCTGGCTGGGCTTTGTTTTCTTCAGAAACCACATGCAGAAATGAGCAGTCAGTCCCATAGTAGTAAACAAACGAGTCCTTTGAACTGGATGCGCTGGCTTTTGATGTGCAGTGTGTGTGTCGGAGTGAGTGATGGTCTGATTCTCGTAGCATTCTCTTTCAATTCTAAATAGTATGCTGTCTTAAAGAATGACTTCAGGTGGGGTGGCTGCCTCTTCTGGACTCTTGGTCCTGCTGCTCCTCTGTTCCTTGTCTTAGTGGAATCATTTTCCAGTTGTGCACAGAACCTCTGCATCATACATAGACTTCATCCTTGTATCAGAACAGTCTCTGAGGCCAATTGAATCTCACCTTGGAATACTTACTCTTTCTTTGTAAAAACTTTACAAAGAAAGAGTAAGTATTTGTAGTTTTGGAGCCTCTCCTGGATCTCACTCTGTAGACCAGGCTGGCCTTGAACTCACAGAGATCCACCTGGCTCTGCCTCCTGAGTGCTGGAATTAAAGGCATGAGCCACCACTGCCCAGCTAAACTATTACAACTTTTATCTGTTGTGACCGGAAGTGTGGAGGTCAGAGGACGACAGCATTATGAAGTTGCTTCTTTTTTGCACCTTTACATGGGCTCCAGGGATAGGTCATCAGGCTCACACTGTCAGTCATGTTCTAGTTCGATTTCTGTTGTGATGAAACACAGGCCAGAACCGTGCTGGGGAGGAAAGGGTTTATTTGGCTTACAGGTTATATAATCCAGTGAGGGAAGCCGGGGCAGGAGCTCAAGGCAGGAGCTGACAGACAGACAGACACATGGAGGAATGCTGCTCCCTGGCTTGCTCGGCGGCGACTTGACTTACACAACCCAGGCTCACCTGAGTAGGAATAGCGCTGAGCGGGTCTGAGTGTGTCAAGTGGCAAGTGCCTTCATCCACCGAGGCAGCTCATTGGCCCTGCCCCGCTTTTTTTTTTTCAAGGCTTTGGTGTTTTTCTGGATTGTAGCAATATCCCTATTGGTCTTTCATCCTTCTGTTTTCTATGTACCCTTTTTGTTTACTTAACACTTTATGATTAAAGTTATTGAATCATTTCTTTTCCCAGGAGTACTTCCTTGTACTCCATTTCTTTTCAAGTAAGGTCCAGACGTCTTATGCTGTGTTCATCACTGTCGACAACCCTTTGTGGCTGGCTGGTCCATGCCACTCCCACCCCACTGTGCTCGTGGGGTGCTCCTCACACACCTTGTCCTTGACTGTTGTTTTTTTGTTTGTGTGCTTTTGAGACGGGGTTTCTCTGTGTAGCCCTGGCTGTCCTGGAACTTGTTCTGTAGACCAGGCTGGTCTTGAACTCAGAGATCCACCTGCCTCTGCCTCCCAGGTGCTAGTGGCGTGCACCACCATGCCTGGTGTGGAAATTGTACTTTTAAAGATATTTGCATTATCTTTGTGCCTGTATAGTATTGACACATTTGCACAGATTGAGAAAGATTAGACAACTAGTTATGGTCTTACACAGCCAGTAGGAGCTGTAGTCAGACACACACTATTCAGCTCTGGGGTCTGGACTCCTAACCTCCTGAACGTTGATCTGGGATTTTGTGGATACAGAGGAAGAGGAGGACTGCTGGCAGAAAGGGTAGTGTGTGGGTCCTTTGGTTCTCCTTGGAGTGCATGACCTGACTGAGGCAGAGGGTGCAGAGGTAGCTATGGCTGGAAGACTAAATCTAAAGTCCATAATGACAAGAGCTGCAGGCCCTGGAGTGCTGAGGGGCCCTAAGCTAGGAAGTACGTGTGTTCAGACACTAACAGTGTTGCACCGCACTCTTAATGTGGAGAGTGGACTGCTGCTTCCTTCCAGAAGAGCAAAGAAAGGTAGGCAACTGGAGCATAGCAGCTGAGGTGTGAGAAGGCAGAGCTAAAGCTGTGAAAGAGTCCTGGGATGGAGAAGCCAAGGAGTGCCAGGCAAGCGTTACTCTGGTTGTTTTAGCTACATGCTTATATGTATGTCTGTGTATAGGTATGTGTGCATGAGTTCCGAGGTTATAAGAGGACACTAGATCCCCTGGAGCTGGAGTGGAGGCAGTTGTGAGCCCCTTGTCCTATGTGCTGAGAACTGGACTTGGGTCTTTTGCAAGAGCAGTTGAATGCTCTTAACTACTGAGAGTCTCTCCAGCCCTATTTTTATTTGTTTTAAAAGCACTTTATTTCTGTAAGAGTTAAACATACGTAACTGAAATTAGCATACATTCTAGACTCTGTTCTATGCTTGTATTTGGCTGAAACTCAACTTGGAATAATTATGATGCTCATTTATACCAACAAATGCTGGTAACTTGATCTGGTTAGTAAAAATTATAGATTCAGCTATATGAACGTAATATACAGGGAAATTATGGTCAGATTTATGCACAAAAACACATGAAAAAACGTGATTTTTATTAGCATACATAATAGGTTTCATTATGGCATAGTTCTTTCTCTTCTATTTTATTTACTTAGTTTTTTTTTTTTTTATGTGCATTGGGTGTCAGATTCCCTGGAACTAGAGTTACGGACAGTTGTGAGCTGCCATGTGGGGGCTGGGAATTGAACCTGGGTCCTCGGTAAGAGCAACCAGTGCTCTTAACCGCTGAGCTATCTCTCCAGACCCTTCTTTTGATAATTTATCTATTTATTTCTTTATCTTGGTTTTTTTGAGACAGAATTTCTCTGTGTAGCCCTGGCTGTCCTGGAACTCACTCTGTAGACCAGGCTGGCCTCCAACTCAGAAATCTGCCTCCTGAGTGCTGGGATTAAAAGTGTGTGCCACCATGCCTGGCCCTTCTTTCTTTTTTTAAAAAAAGAGATTACATGTATTTATTTTCTGTGTAAGGGAAGAAAGCACACTCATGCCGCGGTGTACATGTGGAAATAGAGAACAACTTGAAGCGGCCAGTTTTCTTCTCCATGTAGGTTCTGGGGAATCAAACTCAGATCATCAGACTTGGTGGCAAGTGCCCCACATTATAACATTTTGATACATATATGTAGTGTATTTTGAGCATATTTACCATCCATCACCCTCTCGTACCCCTACTCACTCCCATGATCCCCTTCCTCTTCCCCACTAGCCCCTCCCCTCTACTTTTATGTACAAGGCGATTTCTATTTTATTTATTTATTTATTTTGGGTTTTTTGAGACAGGGTCTGTCTTTGTAGCTTTGGCTGGCCTAGAACTTGCTATGTAGACCAGGCTGGCGTCAGACTTACAGAGATCCACCTCCTGGTTACAGAGATCCACCTCCTGGTTGCTAGAATTAAAGGCATGTACCACCACACCCCACTTAGTTTAATTTTTAAAGGATTTCACTTATTTATTTATTCTTTTGTTTTTCAAGACATAGTTTGTATAGCCTTGGCTATCTTAGAATTAGCTCTGTACAGCAGGCTGGCCTGGAACTCACAGAGATCCACCTGCCTCTGCCTCCCAAGTGCAGTGAGCCAGGGGATAGTGGGTTAGAGTCAGGTGAGAGTTTAGAGGTCCTGGTGGGCCACTGTAAGGACTTGGGCTTCTCCGAGCGAGCGGGAACCCTTTTGAATACAGGAATGATGTCTAGTGTAAGGAGATTGTAGTGGTGGGTCTGTAAGGAAGAGATTGCAGAAGGACAGCGCAGAAGCAAGAAACGAGCAGGAGATGGCAGTAGTTGGTTATTTTCCCTTCTTTCTCATGCACCTCTATACGTTTGCTAATGCTTTTCTAGCATAAGAAAGTGGTTGAATGTCTTATGTTTATTTATCGTGTGTGTGTGCGTGTGTGTGTGTGTGTGTGTGTGCACATGTGTGTGACAACTTGCTGAAGTCCTCCCTCTACTATGTGAGTTCCAGAGTCAGACTCAGGCCATCGGGCTAAACAACACTCTACCCACTGAGCCATCTCAGGAGCCTGTGAATATCTTCTTGTCTAAGCAGATGTAAGTGGAGAATTAACCAGCCAGCAACTGGTCAGCATCTTTTTCATTTTCTGGTGCTTTGAGGCAGGGTCTTACATAGCCCAGGCTGGCCTCAGCTTCCTGTTTAGATAAGGATGACCTTGAACTTGTGATACTCAGGACTCCACCTTCCAAGAGCTGAGACTATTGTGTGTACTACCACACCTGGTTTAGGGTCTTTAATGATTAGTCAGTATTGTAACGTGTGTGTGTGTGTGTGTATGTGTGTGTGTGTGTGTGTGTGTGTATGTGTATTTGTGCTTGTGCAAGCCCCTGCGGTGCGGGTACCCTTGGAAGCCAACTCTGGAGCTGGAGTTATCAGCGGTTGTTAGCCAGCATGTGGATGCTATAAATCAGATTCCTGTCCTGACCTCTGGAAGAACAGCAGTTACTCTTAAGTGGCTGAACCACCTCTCCAGCCTAAGGTCTCTGAGTTCTTACTTATTTGTATGTACTTTCTGAGACAGAGCTCGCTCTGTAGACCAGGCTGGAATTCCCAGAGACCTGCCTGGCTCTGCCTCTAGTGCTTGAATTAAAGGTGTGCGCCACCTCCCTGGGCCTTCAATTATTTTTAATGATACTATAGCTTTGTGGCTGAATACACATGTTGTGTCCTTGTCTCTCTCTTATGAACAACAACACAAATGTTTAACTTATTCAGTCTCTAACTTAAAAAAAGTACAAAGTTTATTGGTCCAAATAAAGATTAAACCAGTTAAAGTCTAATCAGAAAGTTCTTCAAACTGAACTCACTAGTTGCAAAAATTTAATTAAATGTTGGTGATCACAGGTTGTCTGCATTAAGTCTTTCCCTTAATAAAACCTTCTGAAGTTACTTTTTTTTTTCCAGAATGGAAAAGAGTCTACCTGGGAAATCTATATAATTTATGTAATTAACATTAAATTTACAATATAATGTTTTATGAAATCTAAGTGAAGGTGATTGAAATTTTTTTCAGTGTAATACAAAAAATATATAGTTAAAATACAGTTTTGTCATTAACTGGAAGATTTAGTATATTAAAATATAAAAATATACATTGAACACTGGGTAGTGATGGTGCATGCCTTTAATCCTAGCACTCAGGAGGCAGGGTAGGTGGATCTCTGAGTTCGAGGCCAGCCTGGTCTACAGAGCTAGTTCCAGGACAGCCAGGGCTACACAGAGAAACCCTGTCTCAAAAACCAGGAAAAAAAAATGCATTGAAGCAGTTTAGTAAATTAGCTTTCAGTGAAACTTTGTGCTGATGTGGGAGTGATTTCATTTTATAATACACTGCCACCTGAGATCAGGATGCAGGGGGAGTTTCATTTTAGAGACTGACTTTTCCATTATATATCTTGGTAATTATTAACAGGACTTGAAAAAAAGTCTTATGTATGTGAAATGCAACTTACTGTCAAGTGAAATAATCCTTTATGTCTACTTTTCTATGTGCTCAGGTCCTAGGAAGTAATTATTGGGGTGTGAAGTGGGTGTAGAAACCGACTATAGGGAGAATCAGAAGGAACACTCTGGCTGATATTTTGTATTGATGACATATAAATGGAAGAAATCGGGTGTGAGGAGTGTTCCATTTGTATCGTGAAGAGCTGAAAAAAGTTTCAGCTCTGGAGATTGGTTCGTTCTCCCCCCAACCCCCTTTTTGGTTTTTTGAGACAGGGTTTCTCTGTGTAGCCCTGGACCAGAGATTCACCTGCCTCTGCCTCCTAAGTGCTGGGATTAAAGGCGTGCGCCACCACTTCCTGGTGGTACGTACGATCCACTCTAGAACTAGGTTTTGTTTTTGGAATGGGTAGTGAACTGATTTTAAGATGAAAAGACGTGATAGGTTGACTTAATCACTAGTAAGGCATTAGTACGTATAATATGCTCTAGTAAGGGGTACAAGAGAGAAGTCACAGAAAAGTTAGGAAGTTAGGAACTAGGGCTGGGGACGACTCACTGGATGAAATGCTTGCTGTATAAGCGTGAGGATCTCAGTTCTGATCCCCAGAGCCTGCTGACAAAAACAGGTTGGACATGGCAGTATTTGTTTGTGACTCAGCATTGGAGAGGTGGACACAGGCAGATCCCAGGAAGTGGTTGGCCATCCAGGCTAGCTGAAACTGCCAGCTTCAGGTTTGGTGAGAGATGCTGTCGCAAAAAGTATGACGAGCTGGGCATGGTGGCGTAATCCTTTAACCCTAGTCTTGGGAGGGAGAGGCCAGCCTGATCTACATTGTAAGTTCCAGTGTAGCCAGGGCAAAACAAAATATGGTGGAGAGTGACAGACATTTGCCCTTCACAGCACAAGCATTACCCTGCATCTGCATAAGCCACACTCAAGAACTAAAAGCAGGAAAGTTAAGTTTGTTAAAGGGGCACAAAGGGACTCTGTGGAAGTGATAGAAATGTCCATTATCTCAGTTTGGCATTTTGCAACATGTGTGTTTGTTAAGACTTCACATTAATTTTTTTTTTTAAGATTTATTTATTTATTATGTATACAGAAGAGGGCGCCAGATCTCATTACAGATGGTTGTGAGCCACCATGTGGTTGCTGGGAATTGAACTCAGGACCTCTGGAAGAACAGTCAGTGCTCTTAACCTCTGAGCCATCTCTCCAGCCCAAGACTTCACATTAATTTTGACTTGCATATTATATGTAAATTGTATTTAAAAATTTGAGTCAGGTGGTGGTGGTGGTGGTGGTGGTGGTGGTGGTGGTGCAAGCCTTTAATCCCAGCACTGGGAAGGCAGAGGTAGGCAGATCTCTGTGCGTTCAGGCCAGCTTCGTCTACAGAGTGAGTTCCAGGACAGCCAAAACTACACAGAGAAACCCTGTCTTGGAAAAAAAAAAAATTGAATCATGGACTAAATCAGCATTTATCAACCTGTGGGTTGCGACCCTTTGGGGGTCAATGACCCTTTCACAGGGTGGCTTAGGACCATTGGAAAACACAGATATTTACATTATGATTCATAGCAGCAGCAAATTACAGTTATGAAGTAGCGACAAAATACTTTTATGGTTGGAGTCACAGCAAGAGGAGCTGTGTTAAAGGGTCGCAGCATTAGGAAGGTTGAGACCCTCTGCTCTAGATAAAAGTGTGCATTGTGTGATACACGGATATTTATAGAGATAGAATCAAAAACAACAAATGCTAGCTGAGCATGGTGGTGAATTCGAATAATCCCATCATACCTATAAATGCCAGCACGCAGGAGCCCTTGAATTCAAGGTCAGCCTGGACTATAAAGTGAAACCTTGTCTCAGAGAACAAACAAGGAAAAGCCAAGAGTTGTGCTGTTGATAAAGGGGAGGGCACTGTGTTTGGTATAGAAAGAAGGGGAAGGGAAAGAAAAAAATTACTTTAATAATCTGGAGTAATCTTTGTTTTCTGGGGCAGGGTCCGGCACGTAGCTCAGGCTGGCCCATTGCTCAGTGTGTAACCTAAGCTGGCCTCAAACTCACTCCTGTTTTACCTTCTGCTTGTGGCATTACAGATGTGCACCACTGCATCTGGTCAGGTTGATTCTTACCAGTTGTGTTTGGGAAATGCTAATCTAGGCAGTACATACATGACAGATGAGGAAATGTGAGCTGGGGATGTAGCTCAGCAGTCGAGCACATGCTTGCCATGTGCAAAGATCAACCCTAACACTACCCCACTCAACCCCAGCTTGTGCTTGCTTGTGCCTGTGTGTGCATGCCCCCCCAAAAAAAAGCCCAAAATAGAAAATGTAAAGTTATTCCAAAAACTGTGTGATTGATGTACTACTAGTTTCTCTGGGTGTTGCAATGAATTATCACAAATGGGTTAGAACAACAGCAATTAATTCTCATAATTCTGCAAGTTAGAAATCAGCATTAGGAGCTGAGAGATGATGACTCAGCAGCTAAGGCCACTGGCTGTTCTTCCAAAGGTCCCGAGTTCAATTCCCAGCACCCACATGGTGGCTCACAACCATCGGTAATGAGATCTGGTGCCCTCTTCTGGCCTGCAGGGATACATGCAGAGCACTCACACATAAAACATATAAATAAAATAATCAGCATTAACCCGGGTATCGTCGCTCCAGAGTCCGGGGGTCTTGTCCTTGCTCTTTCAGCTTGGACGTAGCAGCAGCAGTCCTCACTGGTGGCTGCGGGGCTCAGATCTTTGCAGGCATATGCCTTCTCTCGGTTGGACTAGTTGGTCCTGTTTGGAGACAGTATCTCAGTGTAGTCCTGGCTGGCTTGAAACTTGCTCTGTAGATCAGGCTGCCTCTAATTTACAGAGCTCCACCCGCTTCTGCCTCCAGAGTGCTGGGCCCACCCTGCCTGGTTTGGCCTTAAAGTTTTAAGGTATACCTAGATGAGCTAGGATAATCTCATCTCAGAACTCTTAATTGAATCAAATCTGCAAAGGCCTCTTGGCTACATAAGACCCATTCACAGATTGCAGGTTTAGATGGAGATACTTTTAGGAGCCATTAGCCAGCCTGCCACAGTAATGATTTTAAAAGTGGCTTGTACATTATTTAAAAAACAAACTATAAAAAGATTCCCCCTTTTTTTTTTTGTTGTTGTTGTTTTGTTGTTTTTGGAGACAGGGTTTCTGTGTGTTGTTTTGGTGCCTGCTCTGTAGATCAGGCTGGCCTTGAACTCATAGAGATCCACCTGGCTCTGCCTCCTGAGTGCTGGGATTAAAGTCATGGGCCACCACCACCTGGCGATTCCTTATATTTTTGATGGTGGAGGTTAAGATGGGTTCTAGCTGTGTAGTCCAAACTGGTCTTGTGTTTATCATTCTACCTCAGCCTCCTGAGTGCTGGGACCATCGGAGAGAGAGTTCATACCCTGATCTCTCTGTTTTGGTTTTGTATCGTCTTGTTGTGAAGAAGAATGGAATTACATAAAAGTACACAGGGCCAGGTTTCCTGATACATACCTTTAATTCCCACCCTCAGAAGGCAGAGACAGGAGGATCACAAGTTTGAGGCCAACCTATCTGTCTTTTAAAAAAGAAAAGGGGACTGTAAAGATGGCTCATCGGTTAAGACCACTTACTGCTCCTGTGCAGGACCCTAGTTCAGTTCCCAGCACCCGCATGGCAGTTCCAGGGGATCCTACACCCTCTTCTGACCCTCAGGGGCCCCTTCATGCACACGATGCGCATACGCACGCTCAGGCACGCACACGCACATAAACTAGAAACTTTCTTTACACTGTGCTTTCTCTTTTAGCTTAAAGCAATCAATGTAGATCTTCAGAGTGACGCCGCCCTGCAAGTGGACATTTCGGACGCTCTCAGTGAACGGGATAAAGTCAAATTCACTGTTCACACCAAGGTAAATTGGGGCTTTGTATTGGTGTTCCTTTAGAAATGCTGACACTTGTGTGATATGTTGATTGGTTTTGATTCAATTGATTCTAAACTTAAATTTTGAATGTATTGGAAAGAGGCATAGGTCTTAATTGACTGATTTCTTTAACAAACAAGTTTAGGGAAGTTACTGTTTTTTGTTTGTTTGTTTGTTTGACCTTTCTTTTTTTAAAAATATGTAGTTTTTCCTGTCTGGGAACTGACTACGTAGACCAGGCTGGAGAAGTTAATAAGATTTTAGGAGTTAACACAGAACCTACATATAATTTTAATTTCTAGGTTCGTGTGTGAGTATGTGTGTCTGTGTCTGTCTGTCTATCTCACTACTTAGCTCTGGCTGGCCTGGAACTCACTTTGTAGACCAGGCTGGCCTCAACTCCCAGAGATCTGCCTGTCTTCTCTGTGAGTGCCACCACACCAGCCAATAGTATAACCGTTAAGTGAGGATAACAGTACAATAAATAGGTGCCTGTTGACTTCTTTTTCAAAGATCCGAGGGTAATTTTACTTTTATTCAGGAAAATTGCTGTCTTTGCAGAGTTCATTGCCAAATTTTAAACAAAATGAATTTTCAGTCGTTCGACAACATGAGGAATTTATCTGGCTACATGATTCCTTCGTTGAAAATGAAGACTATGCAGGTTACATTGTAAGTATTAGGTTTCATTTTCTTGTGAAGATTTTTTTTTCTTTTTTTAATGTGCACGCATCTAGGTGTGTGAGTGGAGTTGCTCACACAGGCCAGAAGAGATACTGTGGAGCTGGAGTAACAGAAAGTTTATAAGCTGCCTGACATGGGCGCTAGGAACCAAGCTATTTTCTGTGGAAGAGCGCCCCACTGCTGAGCCATCTCTCCAGCTCCTACTTTAAATTATGTATATGTGTGTCTGTGTGTGGGTACGTACGTATGTGTTAGTACAGGTGCCTGTGGAGGCCAGAGGCACCAGATGGCCCTGGAGTTGGACTTACAGGTGGTTGTGAGCCACCCAACAGTATTAGGAACTGATCTTGGCTCCTCTGCAAGAACTCTGTGTGTGTCTTTACTGGTGATCATCTTTCTAGCCTGGGTTTTCATTTTCTAAGAACATTTTAGAAACCCGTGTGGTTTTGTTTAGCATTTTTAGTAACTGATGGGATTTGTAAAAATACCAATTGTGAGCATTGGCCTACCACCTTTTGTCCTGAGTTGTCTTGTCTTACTTTGAAAATGTTATACTTTTTTGCTTAACCTTGAATTCTTTTTGTTTATTCAAAATAGAGTCTTGCTGTGTTGTCTAGCCCTTTCGTGGTCTGGAACTCACTGTTTAGTGTGTCGTCCAGGCTGACCTTGAACCTGCAACAGTCTTGATTCTGCCTCTCAAATGCTAGGGTTACAGGCAGGAGCCCTTCTAAACATGGATAATTAGTATTGGAGTAGGTGATTAATGGAGGAATGTTACAAACTGTACTGGTTTGGGATGCTTGAGTGGACAGAAACTGGAGTTTAGAGGCTCCTTAAGATGTTATAATCAGTAGTAAGTGTTTATTCTTCTCAGCTATTGAGCATGGCCAGAGTCCTGAAGTTTATGATTTCCCTGAGGTCATCATGGCCTGACTGTGTCTTCTTCATCTTGAGGCCAGCACCCTCTTGAGTCATGTGTTTCCTCCTTTCTGTAGCTCAGATTTTGGTGAATGACCAATAGCGTAGTCTTTTTGCGTTCTAATTCCGACTTTCCCCACTTTCCAGGATTAAAGTTGCACACCACTACACCTAGCTAGAAGTGTCTTAAATTTTTTTTAATTTTTTAATATTTTTGTTTGTTTGTTTTGTTTTTTCAAGACAGGTTTTCTCTGTCGCTTTGGAGCCTGTCCTGGAACTCACTCTGTAGACCAGGCTGGCTTCAAACTCACAGAGATCCGCCTGCCTCTGCCTCTGCCTCCCAAGTGCTGGGATTAAAGGCATGAGCTACCACTGCCTGACTTTTAATACTTATTTTAATGTGTGTGTACCTGTTTGTTTGTGGAGCATATACATGGGATTGCAGACATGTGCCACTGTGTCTGGCCTGTGCGTAGGACAGAAATTCAGGTCATCAGGCTTTGTGCTGTGATTCTTTTACCCCTGGGCATCTCTCCACTCCTTAAGAACCATCCTAATGTCGTCGCCCTCCCCCCCCCCCAATAAACAGTATTAGGGGAGTTGGGCACTTGGAGGGGTGAGGCAAGAGACTTTGCTGAGGCCTCTGCCACAAGCTAATAGAATGTTATACTCTATTTCTTCATCGGTATACAGGAACCCACAGATCTTAGTTTCTAAAACTAGTGAAGTTTTCTAATCTCAATTTTGGTATTTCTGGTGCTCAATTCATTTGCTGTACTTTGGCATTATCCATTCAGTGTTGTGTTTTGTTTAGTTTGAGGCAGGATTTCACTTTGTAATTAAGGCTGTTCTCAAGTGTTAGGTAGGCCAGGTTGGTCTCAAGTCAGCAGCCATTGTACTTCGGCCTCCTGAGTACAGGGGCCAT
>CABHPP010148374.1:17916-41104 GCA_902168425.1 Peromyscus attwateri
GAAAGAAAGAAAGAAAGAAAGAAAGAAAGAAAGAAAGAAAAAGAGTTCCTGAAAGTGAGTTTTTGGTTTTATTGTAGATCCCACCAGCACCACCAAGACCTGATTTTGATGCTTCCCGGGAAAAACTGCAGAAGCTTGGAGAAGGGGAAGGGTCGATGACAAAGGAGGAATTCACGAAGATGAAGCAGGAGCTGGAAGCGTACGTGATGGGTCCTGTTAGTCCTGTTAACTGCTTGTTTGGTGCCTGTTTTGAGCTCTCTGATACCATTCTTTAATCGTTTCACTGGAGTGACTGAAAAATCTAGGCTAAGTCCTCAAAGCCAGTGTAAATGATCATGATCAGAGCCTCTTCATGAAAATTAGACAATTATACAGATTTTTAAGTTATTGAAAATTAGGATCTAAAACCTTCTTAAAATATTAGGAAGCCAGCTGGGTGGTAGTGGCGCATGCCTTTAATCCCAGCACTCGGGAGGCAGAGGCAGGCGGATCTCTGTGAGTTCCAGGCCAGCCTGGGCTACAGAGTGAATGCCAGGACAGGCTCCGAAGCTACACAGAGAAACCCTGTCTCGGGGAGGGGGGGGGCGGGAAGAATAGGAACAAACTAATAGAAATATTTAAAGAATGTTTTTCTCATTAAATTACTTTTAGGGGGCTAGAGAGATGTCTCAAAGGTTAAGAGTGCTTGCTGTTCTTGCAGAGGACTAAAGTGTATCAGGTGGATTACAACAGTAACTCCAGCTTTGCAACATCTGATGTCCTCTTCTAGCCTCCTTGGCAGTCAAACATGTGCACAAACACATGTGGGCAAAATTATTATTTTTATATAAACTCCGCATATTAAGTCCTTGAAAATTGATAAATTTTCACTTTAACATATTTGAGAAAATAGTTTCAACCCCCTCTTTTTATTAAACTTTTGAACTTTCTACTTTGGGGAGATGTGAAAGTTTATTTTAATTTTTATGATGCTCAGCATCAATCTGATATCCCAGAGAGTCCATCCACCTGCCCACAACAACGATGCCTGCCAATTACATTTCCGGATCTTAAGTGATAGTCACTGAACACAGAATATGAATTTTACATTTTCAATATATTATTTATAATTTTATTTTTTTCCAAGTAGCAAGAAAACTTTATTCATAAATAAAGGGAAAGTAGCCAGGTGGTGGTGGTGGTGGTGGTGGCCGCACACCTTTAATCCCAGCCCTTGGGAGGCAGAGGCAGGAGGATCTCTTGTGAGTTTGAAGCCAGCCTGGTCTATAGAGCAAGTTCCAGCACAGCCATGGCTGTTTCACAGAGAACCCTGTCTTGAAAAACAGACAAACAAAAAACAAAAAGGAGGAAGTATAGATCAGAGATACACTGTCAGCATTGCTGGGAATGGCATTGCTCAGCAGGCAGAGCACTTGAGTTGAGTCCCCAGATCCCACGTAAGGTGGGACGGGAAAGCTGACTCCACACACACGCGCACACATACACGCACACAGTTGAAAAAGGAAACGGTGACTGCAGGCCATGTGAGTGTTCTGAGTTGTCCGAGGGAGTCGTTTCTCTTGTCACCTCATTTCTCTGTTTCTGGCCCTTCTCCTTTTGTGCATTTTCCTTACTCTTCTTTTTAGTTAGTTTTCAAGCATCTGTCCCCAGTTTTCAGAATCTCAGTAAGTTATTGGAAAGATAAATGCGCAGACTAGGTTTTTGTCCAAGTGTAAAGTGACAGGTCAACTCTGTCAGCTCTGGTGCAGCAGTCTCATACTACTATAATTACCGTTGAGAAGACCGAGCTGGAAGTTAGCAGAGCGCATCCCTGCTGAAGCCCTGGTTTTCAGGTGGCCCTGATGATGGTTCTTTGTGGCCTGGTTAGAGAGAGCCTTAGGTTGGTCCTCCTGCTACCTCCACCCTCTGCACCGAATGACGACCCACAGAGATCAACTGCTCCCAACATTGAGCCTCTGATGTGTGGTGTGTAAAACGTACGCTTCTTGCGTGAAGTTGAAGCAAGACTACCAGGCTCTTTCCTCGAGTGGTCCCACACACACACACAGCTGTCCGGGGCTGCTGTATGGTTGCTGGGAGTCATTGATAATATACTTCAACACATTTCTTCATTATAAGTCATAAATAGTTGCTCTATGGTTGGTCTTTCTCACATACTTGGGTTACTATACGAAAATAATAATTAACACTGAAGATAATGTTTAACAAGATTAGGTATTTTTTGTGTTAGGTGTGTAAAGGCTATAATTATATAAAAATTGAGTTATGGTTGTATCAAATAATTTCTCTAGAGCTAAAAAACAAATACCCCAATAGTGACCCAACATCAAGTTTACAAGACTTGAGATATTAACATTTAGATACAATAAATACTAAAATAGCATGAGGCTTTTTCAGAAATGAACTTTATATTTTTACTAAACAGTTCAGCTAAAAGCTTTGTTGATATGAATTATGTCTTTGCCTTTCTGGTTTTTACATTTAGAATGTTCCAGAGAATAATTGTCGGAGTGACTTCTAGTTGATGCCATCGTTCACTCTCAATTTTATGTTGTTTCTAGTGAATATCTGGCAATTTTCAAGAAGACGGTTGCAATGCATGAGGTGTTCCTGTGTCGTGTGGCAGCACATCCTATTTTGAGAAAAGATTTAAATTTCCACGTCTTCTTGGAGTATAATCAAGATGTAAGTATCAAATCAATGGATTTGCAGTGGTAGAAGTTGTTGTTGCTGTGTGTTGTTTTGTCTGATGTCTGGAAGGGCGGAGGAGACAGCACTCCTTAGCATGAGCAAGGCCCTGGGTTTTTGTAGCCTGCACCGAGAGTTTTATAATCGTAGAAAGGGCAGAGCCATCTCACTGCTCCAAATGCTTTGATTTTTCAAGGCAATCTAAAGTGTCACATTTTTAGTAGTGAAGCAAAGAACTTGAGTGGACCAGTTAAATTAAGCTATAAATTGAACTTTCATAATGCGAAAACCTGAAATAAACAACTTTGTTTTGTATTTCTCTGAGACAGAGGCCCAGGTGTCCCAGATTCCTCAAACTCTGTGCAGCCCTGGATGACACAGGACTTCTGATCCTCCTGCCCCCACCTCATGAGTGCTGTGATTGTGGGCATGTGCCACAGTGCCCAGTGTTTGTGTGGTGCTGGACAGAAAACTTAGAGATTTATTTAGCCTCTATGAACTGAGCTACATACCCAGGCCAAAAACTTTTTTTCTTTTTTTTTTTTTAAGTCTGTATTTCAGGCTAGCTTCAAACTCTCAATACTCCCTCTGTTTACTTACTTAGTACTTAAGATTACACCAGGACTAGACTGAACTCTAACCCGCCTGGCTTCTTTTTAAACTTTTTCATACTCAATCAATTCAGGGACTGTGATATAGCTCCAAGAGGAGAGACACCTGCATGGGTCCTGTTCCCTATAACCTTTTCATGTGACCTTTTCCCTGAACACCCAACCCCCAGCTCCAGGCCTGGGCCAGATTGTTTGATATTCAGGTATTTCAAAGTTTAGTGATATCAATGAATGTAAATCCAAATGCTTATTTTTGCAATGTAAGGAGTTCCTTTTATAAATTCAGGGGATAGATAAGCTAATTATGATACTTGGTTTTAGTGGCTGTCATGTATTGTTTATTTTTAAGTAAAGTATATAAATATTAAAAAATAAGGGGAGGCAGAGGCAGGAAGATCTCTGAGTTCAAGGTCAGCCTGATCTACTACTGTCCTGAGCTAGTTCCAGGACAGGCAAGGCTACACAGAGAAACCCTATTTACAAAATACAAAACAAAACAAAAAAATTAAAAAGATATATTATATTATATATCAATTATGTACAATACATTAATTATATAATATATAATTAATCAATATATATTATAAATACTTTTAAGAATAAATAATTATAAGCTGGAGAGGTGGCTCATCAGTTAAAAAGCACTGGCGGCTGCTCTTCCAGAGGACCTGGGTTCAATCCCCAGCACCCGTATAGCAGCTCATAACTGTCTGTAGCTCCAGTTCCAGGGGATCCAACATCCTCACACAGACATGCATGCAGGCAAAACACCAATGAACATGAAATAAAAATAAATATTTTTTAAAGAAGTAAATAATTGAGCGGGGGCATGGTGGCACACGCCTTTAATCCCAGCACTCAGGAGGCAGAGGCAGGCAGATCTCTGTGAGTTTGAGGCAGCCTGGTCTACAGAGGGAGTTCTAGGACAGCCAGGGCTACACAGAGAAACTAAACAAACAAAAGTAAATAATTGTAAAAGAGATACAACTCAGTTATAGGCACTCACCTGGCGTATGATGGCCTGGGTTCATGAGCTCCCAGGTCTTTTGGGTGGGGGGGGATGGGTGAGGGACAGGGTCTCCCTGTGTATGGCTTGGTCTAGAACTCCATACATAGAGACTTGACCAGATTGTCTCCTCAGTGCTGGGATAAAGGGGTGCACCATCATACCCAACTCCAGCATGTTTTTTGTTTTGTTTTTCGAGACAGGATTTCTCTGTGTAGCCCTGGCTGTCCTGGATCTTGCTCTGTAGACCAGACAGGCTTCTAACTCACAGATCCTCCAGCCTCTGCCTCCCAGAGTGCTGAGCCTAAAGGTGTGTGCCATCAGGCCTGGCTGTAGTTCAAGTTTTATTTTATTTTACTTTATTTTTTGAGATGATTTCACTATGTAGCTATGCTGTTCTGGAACCCATTATATAGACCAAGCTGGCCTTGAACTCACAGAGATCTTCTGCCTCTGCCTCCCAGTGCTAGGATTAAATGTGTGCCACCACACCTGGCTCACTTCTGGGGTTTTTATTTGCTTTATTTTGGTTGTTTGCTATGTTTTTGGTTGTGAGCCTGCTAAGCCATCTCTTTAGCCCATTTTTTTTTTTTTAAAAAAAAAAACAACAACTATTTAGTTGATTTTGTTGTTGTTGTTTTGGGGAGAGTGTTTCTCTGCGTAGCCCTGGCTATCCTGGAACTCACTCTATAGGCCAGGCTGATCTTGAACTCAGAGATCAGCCTGCCTCTGCCTCCTGAGTGCTGGGATTAAAGGCTTGAACCACCATGACCTGGCTGTTTTATTTTTTGTTTGTCTGTTTTTGACATTATAATTTAATTACATTTCTCCCTTCCCTTTCTTCCCTCCAAGCCTTCCATATACCCCACTCCAGTCTCCTTCAAACTCAGCCTCTTCTATCACTAATTGTTATTGCGTGTCTGTATGTATTTGTATACACATACAGATTTGTAAATATAACCTGTTAAGTCCGTATAATTTTACTTGTAGGTATGTTTCCAGGGCTGTCCTTTTGATGCTGGACAGCCACTTGGTGTGCTCTTTGCTGGGGAGGACCACCTCTCCCACTCCCAGCTTTACTCAGTTGCTGTCTTAGTCAGGGTTCTATTGCTGTGAAGAGACAACATGGCCACAGCAACTCTTACAAAGGAAAACATTTAATTGGGGCTGGCTTACAGTTCAGAGGTTTAGTCCATTATTGGCATGGTGAGAAGTATGGCAGTGTGTAGGCAGACATGGTGCTGGAGAGGGAGCTGAGAGTTCTACATCTGGAGCAGCAGGCAGCAGGAAAAAAGAGTAACACTGGGCCTGGCTGAACTTCTGAAACCTCAAAGTCCACCCCCAGTGACACACTTCCTCCAATAAGACCACACCTCCCAATGCCACTCTCAAAGCATTCAAATATATGAGCCTCAGGGGACCACTTCGAACTCTCGGAGATCTGCCTGCTTCTGCAGTGCTGGGATTAAAGGTGTGTGCCACCATGCCCAGCTCTGAATTAAACGTTTGCTTGCCACTTTAGTGTATATACTATTTGTCAGAGAAAGGTGAGAGAAGTGCTTGCAACGGAATTATCAAATCATCTTGTAAAATTAAGCGGGCCCTTACCATCTGAACCTTGGAGAGTGACCTTGAGCGTTTGTATTTCTGCTGATTTCCTCTTGCACTTTTAAAATGTAAAAGAAAAGGTTTCAGGGTTTTCTGAGATAGTCTTGTATAATCCAGGCTGTACTCAAACTTTGCTGTGTGGCTGATCATGACCTTGAATTCCTGTTTGCTCCCATGTGCCAGGTGTGTGTCACCATGGTTGGCATTCTTAGAGATATACACAGCAGTGGTTACTATTTTTTTTCTTTTTTTTTTCTTTTTTTGTTTTTTCGAGACAGGGTTTCTCTGGGTAGCTTTTGGAGCCTGTCCTGGATCTCACTCTGTAGACCAGGCTGGCTTCGAACTCACAGAGATCCGCCTGTCTCTGCCTCCCAAGTGCTGGGATTAAAGGCGTGTGCCACCACCACCCGGTGGTTACTTTTAATTTTAATCCCAGCACTCAGGAGGCAGAGGCAGGAGGATCTCTGTGAGTTCCAGGCCAGCCTGGTCTAGAGAGCAAGTTCCAGGCTCCAAAGTTGCACAGAGAAACCCTGTCTCAAAAAACAAACAAACAAACAAAATATCCTATTTAAATGTCTTAAGAGTTAATAAGAGTTAAAGACGTATTACTGTTTGTAGCTTCCAAAAATACTAACTTAAATTGCCTTTTTATTTTTTTCAGTTGAGTGTTCGAGGAAAAAATAAAAAAGAAAAGCTCGAGGATTTTTTTAAAAATATGGTTAAATCAGCGGATGGAGTGATTGTTTCAGGAGTAAAGGTAAAGTTTATACTTGAGCAGTGTTAGTTGAAAATACATACTTTTTGTTTTGTAGATTAGGTGTTACTGTATAGCCCTGGTTGGCCGGGAACTCACAGAGAGGCACAGGCAGGTGCCTCAGATTCTAGGACTAAAGCTGCGGCCCCACAGGGTGGGCTGCCTCTGAGCACCTGGTCTTGCTTGCAAATGTTGGGGCAGACCTGGGATTGGATCTAGTCAGATCTCAGCTGAGATTTTGGGAGTGTCTTTGGGTAAATGTATGATGTTGGAAAAAACTTTTTTCATCTTCAACATGAAGTAGTATCACTTGGTTCACGGGATTATGGGGAAGATGAAATGAAGTATGTGTGAAAAGAAATTTTTTTTTTTTTTTTCATTTTTTGTTTGAGACAAGGTTTCTCTGTGTTGCTCTAGCTGTCCTGGAACTCGCTCTGTAGACCAGGCTGACCTCGAACTCACAGAGATCTCCCTGCCTCTGCCTTCCAAGTGCTGGACTAAAGGTGTGCGCCACCACCGCCTGGCTGGCGGATGAAAATATAAATAGTAACTTTTTTTCCTTAATGGTGCTTCTGAAATGGTATGAGAGTTTACTCATCTGGTACCTTTCTTCAGTCAGGGTTACAATATCAGCAACTGTTAAGAAAGGTGAATAGTGCTTCTGTTTCATTGTTACTGCTGCTCCGGATCTGCAGGAAAGCCTGTGTGTACTATTTAACTTACACTCTGAGCTTGTGTGGACAGTCCAGGTGCCAGCTGCTCTCCAGCCACGACAACTCGGTCTCCTCTCTGGTGTGGCTGCGCATTGATAGCTTACATTTCCGTAGCTGGTAAATGTAAACCACTATTGGTGGTGATTTTCATAATCAACAGACACTTTTAACCTGTGTAATATATTCATTTGTAGATTTTGATTACAGTCTTCATTATAACCCTGCAGGTTAGCAGCATTTTTCCCCGTTTGTGGTTAAGAAGACTGACACGTTTAAAGCAATGTGAAATGGCACTCTTCTAGTGCAGACTTGCTGTGCAGTCTGTTGCTATAAAGCCTAAATTATATCAGTAACACTTTCAAAGAACAGTTGCTAGAAAGCACTATTAGTGATTTTTTTTTTTTTAAACATATATCTAGGGGGCTGGAGAGATGGCTCAGCGGTTAAGAGCACTGGCTGTTCTTCCAGAGGTCCTGAGTTCAATTCCCAGCAACCACATGGTGGCTCACAACCATCTGTAATGAGATCTGGTGCCCTCTTGTGGCATGCAGACAGAACACTGTATACATAATAAATAAATAAAGGAATGAACGAACGAATAAATAAATAAATCTTAAAAAAAAAGAACAGTTTATTTAAAAAAAATAAAATAAAAAAATAAACATATATCTAGCTTAATTTCAAGAAGAGATTGAGGGCTGGAGAAATGGTTCGTTCAGTGGTTAAGATCACTGGCTGCTCTTCCAGAGGACCGAGGTTTGAGCCTCAGTATCCATGTGGTCAGTTTCAGGGGATCTCACGACCCTCTTCTGTCCTGTAGACACTAGGTACACAGGTGGTGGGCAGACATACATGCAAGCAAAACACCAATACATACAAAATTAAAATGAAAACATGCTTAAAATTTAAGAAAAGGTTGAAAATGGTGGTCACCTGTACAATTGCTCCCAAGAGGCTCATTTGACTGAGTTCATCTAAGCAGTTAGTTAGACTAGGTGGTCCCTGAAATGCATAATGGGCCAGGAAAATAGGTTTTTCATTTCTAGATACCCAAGCATTTCTCGCTTTTCCTCAGAAGCATTTGCTGCCTCCTGGCAGCTGTGTTTGTAGCAGCAGAACATAGGCCAGTGCCCGTTTCAGGATAAACACACAGGGCGCTCTAGCCTTCAGCTGTAAACCACAGGCTTGTCTGCTAAAGTCTGACTGCGTGGGCGAGGTCAGTGTAAAGCCTGGGTGCTGGAAGAGAGTTGTACTCCTTTCCTGACGAAGTTTCTATAATGATGTCAAGGTTTCATGTCACATAGAGCATGTGTGTGTGTGTAAACAGCTAGCTCTTTCCTCATCCTGCAGGACGTAGACGACTTCTTTGAGCATGAACGAACATTCCTTTTAGAATATCATAACCGAGTCAAGGACGCGTCTGCAAAATCTGACAGGATGACAAGATCTCACAAAAGTAAGACTTCTGTGGTAAAACTGTTTTGAAGATTGTTTGTTTTGCTGGACATGGTGACAGGTCTTTAATCCCAGCACTCTGAAGGCAGGGGCAGGCAGATCCTCTGAGTTTGAGGCCAGCCTGGTCTACATAATGAGTTCCAGGACAGCCAGGGCTCTGGAGAGAGACCCTGTCTCAAAAAAACAACAAGAAGGAAAGATTTGTTTTATGTGTATTTGTGTGTATGCCTCATCGTATGTGTGTGCACCATGGAGGCCAGAAAGAGGACATCAGATCCTCTGGAACTAGAGTTACAGATAGTTGTGAGCCACCTGATGTGGCTGCGGGGAATCAAACCCAGGTCCTCTACAAGAACAGCAGATGCTCTTAACCACTGAGTTGAGTTACTCTGTTCTCCACTGAGTAACATCTCTCTGCCTGACCCCCCAACTTACATTTTAGTTGAGATAATTGTAAAGTTGACATGTTACTTACAGTTGATAAAAGTCTGAATTTAGAATAGTGGTTCTTAAATTCTGGTCTATGACACTCAGGCCCCCACAAGTGTCTTCTTTGGAACCGAATGTATTCCAAGCTGACATGCCCAAGGTCCTAAGGGTGGTTCCATGTTGCACTATAGTCCTCCCTCATCAGGTGAACTGCCTGTGGGTAAATCCTGAGAGTCGTGCTGAAGTGGAGTCTTTTGCCCTGTAGCATCTGAATAAAGGGCTATCATTTGTGAGTGTCCCCTGGGTCTGTCAAGTCTGTTCATAATTTCTACCTGTCGGACCTCCTCAGTGACTTGCAGCTTTGCTAGCATCTATTACCAGATAATTGTAGCAGTTTCTTGGTTGGTTACTCTGCCTTTTCTGTCTTTCCACTTTTAGACTGTAGATAGCAGAATTTGGGGGTGGAGGGGTGCTAAAATCCTTTTTAGGTTGATTTTTGCCACCTTATGGCTTAAATATTTATTGATATCTGCTGGGAGGGGGGGGTTGGGGTGGCGAACGCCTTTAATCCCAGCACTCAGGAGGCAGAGCCAGGCGGGTCTCTGTAAGGTCGAGGCCAGCCTGGTCTACAGAGCGAGATCCAGGACAGGCACCAAAACCCACACAGAGAAACCTGTCTCAGGGGGGGGGAAAAAAAAAAAAAGTATTTATTGATATCTATCCCACAGACCCAGACTCTTTTGGTTTGCAAGACCTTGACCTCCAAAATGTTTGCAGTTTTTCTGTCTTCATCCACTCCCCTTTGTTTCCAACAGTACTGAGTCCCACCTGCTCTGAGTGCTGTTTTTATGCCTGGGATCTTCTCTGCGCTGCTTCCTTTAGTCAGTCAGTCAGTGTGTGCACTCTCCGCTGGTGAAGATTTTCTCATCCTACATGCTTCAGTTCATTCTTCAGTTTCCATAGTCTTCTCCAACGTAGGCAGCATTGCATGCTTCCAAGAGTTTTTACATGTCTGGTGTATCCGCCGTATTGCATTACAGCTGCTTGTACCATTTCCTTTACTGGGTATCTCTTATTTTTTAGATAGGTAATCAGTAAATATCTTTAAATCAACAGTTAATACATTATTAAAACTTGATTTTTAATTCTTAAAACTTTCTCCATAGGTGCTGCTGATGATTACAATAGAATTGGGTCTTCATTATATGCTTTAGGAACTCAGGACTCTACAGATATATGCAAGTAAGGATTATAGTTAAGAACGTGAATATAAGGGAAGCAGCAAAGGAAACAGTGTTTGTAATTTACATAGACATTTTAGGATTTTTTTTATCAACCCATTTATGATAAACCGGATTTTTATTATAATAAAATGGTTGGTTTCTTTTTTGCTTTCTCATTCTCGAATTATTATTTTAAAATATAAAACACTTCAGGCTAGGCATGGTAGTGCATACCTTTAATCCCAGCACCTAGGAAGCAAAGGCAGGCAGATATCTGTAAGTTTGAGACTAGCCTCGTCTACATAATTAGTTCTAGTTCAGCCATGGCTACATAGTGAGACCCTGACTATAAATAAATACTGAACATTTAACAGATTTGCTATATATTTCATTGGAAGTCAAACTAAACTTTTTTTCATTTAACGTAGTCTACCACTGAGCTATATACGCAGTACTCCCCCTCCTTCCCCCCCCACAAGTTGTCTCAAGTTCACACGTGGCCCGCACAGGCTTCAGACTTGCTATGTAGCCAAGAGGGACCTTGGTCTCTGGATTCTCCTGCCTCTGCTACCTGAATGCTGGCTACTGGGATTTACAGGCACAGGCCACCATTCCTAGTACTCCAGTTGAACATTACTTTTTTATATGTATTTTGTGTGCGTGTGTGCGAGCGTGCGCTATGGATGTGTATCACGGCAGCTCATGGGACTGAAGCTGAAGCCAGTCTGGTATACATGACCCTTTGCCTCAAAAAGAAAACGAGGGCAGATGTGATACGCATCTGTCCCAGGACCTGGGAGGCTAAGGCAGAACAGTGTTGAGTTAGGCCAGCCTGGACTACACAGTAAGGCCTTGTCTCGTAAAACCAAAAGAGCAGGAAGAAAATTAATCTTGGAACTGGAGAAATGGCTCAGTTTGGTTCCTAGCATGTATGTATGTGACTTATAGCCGTGTGTAATTGCAGTACTGGGCGATTCAACACCCTCTTCTGCACATATATGACATACTCCCACAGCATACCTACATAAAATTAATTTATATGTACATTTATGTCCATACATATAGAAACAGTAATTTAAAGAATACATATATTTATATATATATATATATCTGTATATTCTATCTACCTACATACATTTTTTTTTTCACTTGTATGTATGTGTGTCTGTGTGAGTATATAACACCTGTGTGCTAGTGTCCTCGCAGGCCACAGACTATGTCAGATCCTCTGGAACTGGAGTTCCAGCTTACTGTGAGCCCCTGACTTGGGTGCTGGGTCCTCTGAACTGCTGAGCTGTCTGCTCCAGACCCTTCCACTCCACCCTCTCTTGTTGAGATAGAGTCTTACTGTGTAACTCTTGCTGACCTCTTACCTCACAGTGATCCGCCTGCCTCTGCCTCCTGAGAGCTGGGATGAAAGGGGTGCACCACCAGCCTGGCTGTTTAAACTGTTGAAGTCTTAGTTAACAAGACCATTGGATACTTTATGTGATGAAACAAGAATGTCTTGGGGATTGTTTGTTTGTTTGTTTGTTTATTTATTGGTTTTTCAAGACAGGGTTTCTCTGTGTAACATTTCGGGCTGTCTAGGATCTCACTCTGTAAACCAGGCTGGCCTCAAACTCACTGAGATCCTTCTGCCTCTGCCTCCCAAGTGCTGGAATTAAAGGCATGCACCACCACTGCCTGGGAAGAATGTCCTTTATTAATATGGTTTGGGGTTATTGTCTCTATACACCTAAAGTGAAAAATTAATCAAATGCTGCTTCTGATGGAAGTATTTTATTTTTCCCTTGAAGGTTTTTCCTCAAAGTTTCAGAACTGTTTGATAAAACAAGAGTAAGTATTAAGCTTGAGAGAACCACTGTATATATAATTATGCTTATATTAATGGTATTTTATTGTGCCCCTAAAACAGTGAATACAAGAGGTGCCTCCCCAAGTTCTCAGACTTCCACACATGTCTCATGACCCAGACAAAATAAAATTAATGTAAAAAATGGTTCAAAACGCCAGCTGTGGTGAGTCACACCAATAACCTTAGCTGAAGCAGGAAGATCCTGGTTTCAAGACGAGACTGGACCTACATAGCATGACCTATCACCGCCTCCCAATTTTTTTTTTAAATTAGGACCAGTGAGGTGGCTCAAGGGTTAAAGGCCTTAGCTGTCTTGACCTGAGATCAATCCTTAGAACCCACGTGATGGAAAAAGAGAACCAACTTCTAAAGGCTGACCTCTGACCTTCAACACTAGCACTGTGGGATATGTGGTTCCATTTTACCACATTTTGCTTCTACTAGAATGAACTGGAACATTCACGTTGCTCTGTGAGTTTACTCACACTTGATGTTTACCCGTGTTTTAGCTATGCGGTGAGCATGCCTTTTAAGAAAAATAGACAGTTGTAACAGTAGTTTCAGGTACTCATTTTTGAGTCAGGATCTATCTCAAGCTAGTCTTGAACTCTGTACAGCCGAGTTCTCCACCTCTCAAGTGCCTGGATTATAGGTGTGCACCACCATACTTGACCTAGTTTCAGATTTATAGAAAAGAATATAAAGTAGTAGAAAAAGTTATGTGCACATCGCCAAGGTTCCCTGAAACTGAACATTTCTGTGTGGTTTATAATTCTCTTATTCCAGATGTCCAAGTTCATCTGTGTTGTGTCTTTGTATGCATCTCAATTCTATTTTTTAATACAGCCAGTACTAAAATGAAAAGGAAAAAAAGAAGAAGAAAGGAAAAGCCAGGCAGTGGTGGCACATGACTTTAATCCCAGCACTTGGGAGGCAGAGGCAGGCAAATCTATTAAGTTCGAGGCCAGCCTGGTCTACAAAGCAAGTTTCAGTATAGCCGGGGCTACACAAAGAAACCCTGTCTCAAAATATAGCCAGTAATAGTTTTTCTCAGTGTCACCAAATAAGATCTCGCCGTTGCGACTTTTTGTGGTATAACAAGTCAGGAGATACATTAAGTTTCTTATTGTATTTAACTAATATAAAACATCTCTTAGGCCACATGTGCTGGCGCACATGTTTAATCCTAGCACTCAGGAATCTGAGGTACAAGGACTCTGAGTTCAAGGCTAGCCAGGGCTACAGAGTGAGACATTTTCTCAAAAGCAACATTACCCTTTGTCTTCATTTCTTTTTCTTTTTTGAGGTTTTGGTTTGGTTTGGTTTGGCTTTGGTTTTTGTTTTTTGAGACAGGGTTTCTCTGTGTAGCCCTGGCTGTCCTGGAACTCCATCTGTAGACCAGGCTGACCTTGAACTCACAGATCTGCCTGCCTCTGCCTCCTGAGCTGGAATTAAAGGTGTGCACCACCACCTGGCAAAGAGTTCTTTTTTTCATTTCTTGTTGGAATTTTGAAAGCCGCCCAGATAAAGCAGAGTGGGTTCTGTAGTTCTTCAACATTTCTACACATTAAAAATGTTTTTATTTAGAGCAGAATGTAGCAGGTGATTTAATGCCATTTCCCCTTTTCAGAAAATAGAGGCCCGAGTGTCTGCTGACGAGGACCTCAAGCTTTCTGATCTGCTAAAGTACTACTTACGGGAGTCTCAAGCAGCTAAGGTAACTGGCCCGTTTTCAGAGGTTGTTGGGTATGAGGCTGTGCGATTGATTATGGGCATATTGGTTTGCATTTTCAGGGTGTGTGTTGTGCTGTGTAATGGCTGGGATCCCAGCACTTGGTGGAGTAGGCAGGAGAAAGGAGGTGAGACTAACTTGGGCTGTGTAGTGAGAACTTGTCTCAAAAACAAATAAATGTTAATATAAAAATATCTTTCTCAGAGCCAGCATGATGTCACACACCTTCCTTTAATCCCAGCCCTGAGGAGGCAGGTGGATCTCTGAGTTCAAGGCCAGCCTGGTCTGCAGATATGAGTTCCAGGACAGCCAGGGCTACAGAGGGAAACCCTGTCTCAAAAAAAGTAAAATGCCTAAATAAGATTTGTATACCTACTGGTTTCTCATTTGGTCTAAATAAGTCCTTGTCTGAGGTGAGAACATTATTAAACACAAGTACTCATATTTTATGTTGACTCACACTTCCTGCTGTGTATAAAAGACTAAGTAATCAAACAGCAAAGACCCAGAAAAACAAAGTAAAACAAGTAAATTAACACAGATGTAGGAACAGCACCAGGAACACTCTAGTTTCCAAATCGGTGGCTTGAGGATTTACAGAACAAGCAGGGACAGTGGTTTGTGGGGGTTTTGCTGGGATTAAAGATGTGCACCACAGCTGGTGTGGCAGCGGCAGAGGCGGCGGCACCGGCACCCCCTTTAATCCCAGCACTCAGGAGGCAGGGGCAAGTGGATCTCTGGTCTACAGAGAGAGTTCCAGGAAAGCTTATTATAAAATGTGGTTGAAATGGATAACTTTTTAGAACATGGCTTTTTTTGGGGGGGGGGGGTGGTTTTCAAGGCATGGTTTCTCTGTGTAGCTTTGCACCTTTCCTGGAACTCGCTTTGGAGACCAGGCTGGCCTCAAATTCACAGAGATCCGCCTGCCTCTGCCTCCTGAGTGCTGGGATTAAAGGCGTGCACCACCACCGCCAGGCAGAACCTGGCTTTAAAAGTAAATCTAGCTGGGGCTCGCTTCAGCAGCACATCTACTAAAATTGAAATATGCCGAGATTAGCCTAATGCAAATTCGTGAATCCTTCTTTTGTAGGGGTGCTGAGGTAGAGTGGCAGAATCTCACTGTATTGCCCTGGCTGGTCTCGCACTCACAGACATCTATTTTCCTCTGCTCACCAGTGCTCGGATCGAAGGCATGTACCACCACACCCAGCTCAGTATTTTTTAAGTCCATTTTGGAGATCAACATTTACTTTTTAATAAATATTGTGGGATTTTAATGTTTTTGTTTTGCTTTTTTTGTTTTCAAAAGGAAGAAATCAGCTGGGTATGGTAGGCCTTGCCTTTAGTCCCAGCACTGGGAAGGCAGAAGCAGGTGGATCTCTGTTGAGTGCCAGGACAGCCTGGCTACATAGTCAAAACACTGTCTCACAAAAAGAAAAAAGGCAGCGGTGGAATGGGGTGGGGTGTCAATCAGGTCTATTGTGGGGTATGCCGGTAACCCTGGCCCTTGGGAAATGGCAACTGAGGCTCTGGAGTTCAGAGTCGCCTGCAGCCTTGTAGTAAGTTGGAAGCCATCCTGACTACTTGAGAGCCTGTCCCCAATGGGTAAGTACATGGGGGAAGAAAGGTGATCGTAAGCAGGGGTTTTCTTATTGAACAGTGACTAGGGTCTGAAATTGGTTCGGATGATTATACAGCTCGGTGCACATAGTCCAAGCCCTGGGTTGTGTGTTTTAAATGAGTGAGTTATAAAGTATGTGCATTCGGCTTCAATTAAGCTGTTATTTATTTATAAAAACAAACAAACATTTAGGGCCTGGGTGTGTAATTAGTGGTGAACTAGGAGGCCCTGGTTCCCCCAGAAGAAAGCATTGACAAGTTCCCTGTGTGAGTGTCCCTGCGGCTGGGGGGGTGGTGTCTAACGCAGGAGGGCGCAGCGCACACTGTGAGTGTTGTGTTTTGCAGGACCTGCTCTATAGAAGGTCCAGGTCGCTGGTGGACTATGAAAATGCCAATAAAGCCCTGGACAAGGCAAGAGCAAAAAACAAAGATGTTCTCCAGGCGGAAACTTCCCAACAGCTGTGCTGTCAGAAGTTTGAGAAAATCTCTGAGTCTGCAAAACAAGGTACTATTAACACGCGTCTTTTAGTGCAAGGTGTGCTTTATGGTGGGTCCTTCTGATTGTTATGTTTTTGTTTACAGAACTGATAGACTTTAAGACAAGAAGAGTTGCTGCATTCAGAAAAAATTTAGTGGAACTTGCAGAACTAGAACTAAAGCATGCAAAGGTAGTATCATTAAATATTGAATCATTTAAATTTTAAATTGAGTCAGTTATAAAATAGATGGTAATCCTTTGATCAACCTCCTACGGGAGATTGACACACTGTCCTTGATTTATTTGGATGTTTTACATTGTGTGTGTGTGTGTGTGTGTGTGTGTGTGTGTAACCTAATTCATTCATGGACATCTAAAATGGATCTGCGTCTGTTTGTCTTTTGGGAGGGTTTCTTATGGGTGTTCTAGTGCCGTAAGAGACCCCATGACACAGCAACACCTGTAAAGGAGAACAGTTCATTGGGCTACTCTGTAGAAGTTTATTTAGTCCATTATCATCATGGTGGACACCATGGCTGCGGGCAGGCAGACGTGGTGCTGGAGAGGTAGCTGAGAGTTGACATCTGCATCTGTAGGCACAGAGAGAGAACCATGGGGCCTAGCTTGGGCGTTTGAAACCCCAAAGCCCACCCACAGTGACACACTTCTCCAAGTGTGTCAAGGCCACACCTCCTAAAGCCACTCCTAAGCATTCAAATATGAGTCTGTGGGGTACTTCTTATTCAAACCACCGCCATTGGGTGTGGCGGAACTGAGAAGAGACTGGGTCTGTCTATGTAGTCCTGACTGTCCTGGAACTCAATAGATCCACCTGTGTCTGCCTCCCAAATGCTGGGATTAAAGGCATGCACCACCACGCCTTTAGTCAAAATCTCCTGTAAATTTTGAAGAAAGGCCAAATGTTGTACAAATGGCTAGATGCATGTGAATTGTGTAGAATACTTTCATATGTAATGCTAGCATTTTTATTTAAAAAAAAAATAGCGTAGGGCTGGAAAGATGGCTCAGACTATGTAAACCATTAATACTGGTCTAGGTGGAAATTTGGTGAACAGGCTGGCACTTTGTGTCTTTAACCATGATAGAAGTGTTTCTAGAATTCTGGCACCAGAATACCATTTCTGTCTTTTATCCTTGGTTTATTTCTTGGTTGCTCGGTGATGCCTCTGAAGGCAGCGGGCACTCCCATGGGGCCCAGACATACACACAGGCAAAACACCCATACACATCACAGACAAGAGAAAATACAAACGACGACTCCCAAGCTGCTGGGACTAAAGAAATTGATGGTTGGTTTGTTCCTCCCTTCTAGGGCAACCTCCAGCTGCTGCAGAACTGCCTTGCGGTTTTAAATGGAGACACATAGGCCACACTCCGCCTTCTGTTGAAAAGGGCTGCCTTTAAATCTCGTTTGTTTTCCTGATGACTTCCGGCATCTAAGCTCACTGGGAACCACAGATCAGCTGGCACGGTGCATCGGCTCTTCTTCTGAGAGACAATGGAGTGGCGGGCTCACCAGCCGGCCTCAGGGCAGCGTCTGCCACCCCGCACTTGACCTTCCGAGAAGCCCAAAGTTCAACTTCCTCTTTTCTTTAGCCTGTCTTAACTGTGTTTATTTCGTGCGTAGCGATCTTATGGCTGCCGGCCTTATTTACCTCTCGATCACTTGTCCAGTTTTAACATTCTCAAGAGTCCACTGTTCACACAAGATAATAACGGTTGCCTTTCTGGATTTTTTTTTTTTTTAAAGCATCCTGTGCCCTGCGTTCTTTCATGTATCTATATGTAAACATCTTAATGAGACTTACTTTGAATTAATGAAACGTAAAGTTTTGGGTCAGTTTTGTGAGCTTTATCATTATGGTCGATCTCTGAAGAAAAGCAGATGTGTTCGTATGTTTGCCTTAAACTTGTGAACTAAACCAATATTGTAAACCGCCCAGCGATACCAGCGGCATTTGGACTCCGTGCTCCTTGTATCGCTCTGGAATTTGGGGTAGCGATAATAAATCTACTCCAGCATTATGCTTTACAGTGCAGGTTTTTTTTTATGTTTTTCTCCCCTTCTTTCTTTTGAAATGGCCAATTGAACCAAGTTCACCGACTGCTTTACTGTAGAGCGACCTGGTCTTCTGGGTGCACTCCACAGAAGGAGCAGCTGGACAGAGGCAGACGTCTGCCTTTTCCGGAATGCAGGAGCATCACAGTTCTCTGGACCTGTCCCTAGCTCAGCCGACCGCGTCCCTCCTAGTTACCATGGCAACCATGGTAGCATATTGACTGGCACAGAGGAAAAGCCTTCTGCTAGAAGGAAGAGCTCTTGAGTTGGTGAGGGAAGTAGATTCCCCGGGACGAAAGCTGGTGTGCAGATGGGATGCCACGCCCGGGCTCTCTGACAGGGAGAGGACGAGATCCCCGTTCCCAGCGTAAAGTAGGTGGAATGGATTTCTCTGTCTTTTTCCAAGTCCTCTCCTATTTGGAAACCACGGGGATTCTGGCGGTCATCCCTGGAACAGGTTCCTAGTTTGTTTACAATTTTCCAAACCGTCCCGAAGATTCCCGGGGCCGCCTCGCAGGCGGTGGCCCTGACCCCGACCCAGTCTTTCTCAGCACATGTTCTCTGGCTGGTCAGTGTGCTGGTCAGTGTCCTCACTGACACGTGTCCCCGTGCTGTTCAGAGTCGGTTTTCCTGGTGTTGGCCGAGAGAGAGATCCTTTCCGTCCTTCGTGTCTGTGACCTTCCGTGGTAGAAACACGCCCACACGGTGTCCACCAGTGGGTGAGTGCAGGACCGGGAGCCCTTGCTTCGGGACCGTCCGACCCTCACCAGCTGCCCTTGTGGCCTCAATCCGGTTTGGGCAAGATCCTTCTGACTTCTGCCTCAGTTCTCTGCTCTAAAGGACATGTTGACCTACCTCACAGGGGTGTTGTGAGGATTAATAAATGTTGGTACCATGCTTTGGAAACGTGAAGGTGCTGTGTAAATGCTGAGGGATGGTTGAGGACCAAATTGTACGATGGTTCTCTTCCCCAAGGGTTATTGTGTTTTTGATCAACGCGGTCTCTTTTAGAGGGGAGGAAGTGGAGTAGAGTGCACCCTTAGCCTCTGGTGTCTTTTTTATTTTATTTTGAAAAAAAAATTTATATTTTTACTTATTTTTATTTACTGTCTAGGGATGCTTTTACCTGACCATTTTCTGTGTACCATATGTGTGCAGTACCAGAGAAGGGGTGGGTGGAGAAGAGGGCATCGGAACCCCTAGAACTGGAGCCTCGTTGTAGTTACTGGGAAAGGTACCCAGGTCTGAGGGAAGAGCAAGTCAGGGCTGTCAATTGATCAATTGATCTGTCCGTCCATCCATCCATCCATCCATCCATCCATCCATCCATCCATCCATCCATCTAATCTATCATGGTTTTTTGAGATAGGGTTCCTCTGTGTAACTTTGTCCTGGAACTCACTCTGTAGATCAGACTGACCTCGAACTCACAGAGATACCTCCCGAGTGCTGGTATTAAAGGCATGAGCCACCACTGCCAGATCCTAACTTACATTTTTAAATGGGTGTATGTAGTGGTCGGGGGCAGGGACTCAGATGGTCAGAGAACAACTCCAGTGAGTCTTACACCAAGTGGAGTGTGGGGATCAAGTTCGGGCTGTCACTGTTTTTGTCTCTTTGGGGGCCTCCACCCGGCTCCCAAATCAATCACACACAGAGGCTTATCATAATTTGAGTGTCTGCTTTGAGCTTGGCTTGTTTCTTGCCAGCTTTTCCTAACTTTAAATCACCCTGTGTGTCTTTCCCTCTGGACTTTTACCTTTTCTTTCTTCTTCTTTTTTTTTTTTTTTTTTTTTTTAAATCCAGGTGCCTTATTTAATTTGCATAACAAGAAAGATTACACAACAAAGCATGGGAAATAAATGAACAAAAGCCAGGTGACATCTCGTCTTCCTGCAACTCTAGACATGTGTGCTTATTCATTTATTCTTCTAACATTTGCATTTGATAAAATAGCTATGATTAACTTCATTATGCTAAACATTAAATTTACCGAATTTATTTTTTTATACTAAAGATTATTTATGTCTATAATTTTTGAAATGACATTTCTCTACTAGAACAATGAATGAAACAAAAAACCCAAACCCCAAGCAAAGCATAAACAGCAATCAAAGAGTCCAAACATAGCACTATTGAGATTGCTTCTTTTCACACAAGAGATTTCTATATAGTCTCTAAAAGGCCATTCCTTACAAAGGTTCTATATTTCATTTTCATTTTTTCCCAAGGATAAGGCTAATATCATTCCAACATTCCTATCACCCCAACATTCTTCTTTTCTTCCAGGGGTCTTCCCTTGAGCCCTTGGTAATGCAGCGAGGCCTATCCCGACTGAGGAAATTCAGACAAAAAGACTCTTACATTATCCTTTAATCCTTGTAGGAGGTAGGAACCTCAAAACAGCGTGGCACCTCAGGAAGCATTGGGGAGATTAGTGCTGTCCTTAAGGCTCCATGGGCAGACTTGATGGTCTTCATTCAGTTAGTCAATGTAGCTCCAGAATACGTTGATGAATCCCAGAGGATGTTTGTAGACAACATGACAAGATAGGGCATATTTCCTTTTAAAAAATTTAAAATATGTTTGTGTGTATGCACGTGTGTGTGCATGTGTACATGTATGAAAATATGCATGTGGAGGCCGAAGGCAGATGTCAGGTGTCTTCCACTAATAGTCTCCACCTTGTTTTTTGGGGTGGGTTCTCTCACTGAACCCAGGTATCCCTGATTCATCTGGAGTGGCTGGCCAATGAGCTCCAGGGATCTGCACGTCTCCGCTTTTCCCTGACACCAGTGTTGCAGCCCTGCATCACCATGCTTAGCTTTTACGTGGGTATCAGGGTCAGAACACTGTTTCTTATGCTTGTGTGGCAGGAACTTTGCTGACCAGTTTATATCTTCAGCCCGAAGATAAGGTATCATTTCTAAGAACATGCCACTACAACTTCAGGTGCAGAATGCAGCCATAGATCTGGGACATGCATTCCTTAATTAGAAAAGAAGATCAGGGACCATTCTCATTCCTATTTAATATAGGTGTGTGGTTTTACTCCACACAGTAGTAACCCATTTGTTGTCTAATGTGACGTAGTCTGAAGAACTCTGCCCTAGCTCTGTTTATAGCAGGCTGAGTAATGACATTCTCTCCTACCTCCAAAGTCCATGTCCTAAACCACCCAGACTGTCACTGTGATAGTTTTTCTGTTGCCATGACAAAATATCTGACTACAAAACCTCTTAAATGAGGGAAGACTTATCTTGGTTCGTAAATTTCAGAGGCTTCCCTCCATGGTCATTTGGAGAACCACTAGAATCCAATTTCATTGGATTTCTAGGCCAATGAAAAAGCAGTACATCATGATATCATTCTCCCAAGTGACTCCCAGTTCCTACATGGATCAAAAGTTCAAGTCCAGAGTCATTGCTCAGAACGAAGGTAAGCTCTTAGCTGTGTGTCTCTAGGAAATAAAAAAAAGAAGCTACATATTCTCCATAATGCAAGGCACGGAGCACAGGACCCCAGGCCAGAGGGAGACAGAGTAGCAGCGTCAGGTCAAAGTAAGGGTGAAGCATAGAAGGGCAGGCATTAAGTCCTTCTAACTTCCGGTGCATATCAACTAGTAAACTGATACTTCATCACGGCGATTTTTTTTCTCTTTCTACCGAGGATCCACTTCAACTTCCACATCCTTCTAATGACAACATCCCCTTATGAATCCATCGTCAACCTATCAATGTATTGACTAGATCTAAACCCTCATGACATAATCAATGTGTTCACTGCAATGGAGCCCTAGTTTTTTTTTTTTTTTTTTTTATTTTTTTTTTTATTTTGTATACTGTTTTTCCCCCTGTGTCCTTGCAGGCCAGAAGAGGGGACCAGATCTCATTACAGGTGGTTGTGAGCCACCATGTGGTTGCTGGGAATTGAACTCAGGACCTCTGGGAGAGCAGTCCGTGCTCTTAACCACTGAGCCATCTCTCCAGCCCCCGGAGCCCTAGTTTTTAATGCATGAGCATCAGGGGCCATTTAGTAGCCAGAGCACAATCCTCTTTGCCCGACAACCAAAGGCTCATGTCCATTTCATAACGCAAAACGGCTTTAAACTCCAAGAGCCCCCATAATTGTACCAGTTCCTACATGGATCAAAAGTTCAAGTCCAGAGTCATTGCTCAGAACGAAGGTAAGCTCTTAGCTGTGTGTCTCTAGGAAATAAAAAAAAGAAGCTACATATTCTCCATAATGCAAGGCACGGAGCACAGGACCCCATGCCAGAGGGAGACAGAGTAGCAGCGTCAGGTCAAAGTAAGGGTGAAGCATAGAAGGGCAGGCATTAAGTCCCTCTAACTTCCGGTGCATATCAACTAGTAAACTGATACTTCATCACGGCGATTTTTTTTCTCTTTCGAAAATATAATTCATTGGCCTATTCCATTTACTAGCTTATTCAGTTAATTACCTGGCCCCTTCCCTCAGGATTGCTCCAGGCCCAGGAGAGCAGCAGAATGTCAAGCTTCACTGGTATAAAGTAGTCAGTGTGGAAATTGGGTTGGAAATGTCCTCATGGGCGATTCCAACTTCAGGAAGACTTTGCCTGCAGCTTGGCAGGTCTGTAACTGACAGTCACTGTGGGAAGGGGGTCCTTTTTAGTATGAACGCAACTGAAGAGAAATGGCTGGAAGTTAATTGAAACTGTTGAAAGATACTCTGGTCTTCAAACCAAAGAAAAAGTACTCATTGTGTTATATTTTAAAAGTAGAGCCGGGGGCTGGAGAGATGGCTCAGAGGTTAAGAGCACTGACTGCTCTTCCAGAGGTCCTGAGTTCAATTCCCAGCAACCACATGGTGGCTCACAACCACCTGTAATGAGATCTGGTGCCCTCTTCTGGCCTGCAGTCATACATGCTGTATACCTAGTAAAAAAAAAAAA
>CABHPP010148375.1:0-35378 GCA_902168425.1 Peromyscus attwateri
TGTGTGTGTGTGTGTGTGTGTGTGTGTGTGTGTGTGTATACATATAAATAAAATAATTTTTTATTTTAGGCAGTTTTTCTCTTTACCTAAACCCACCAGGTATTTCTAAACAGACAGAAAAATGACGGTGATAGAGAACACTTAGAAAACAATTAACAAGCTAACACTTAAAGTGATCAATTTTTTCCCTTTCAGCTCATAGATTGATTTTGCAACCAAAGTCAAGGTGTATTAAATTGATGAAAAGTTGTTAACAACATTGATTAAATATTCCACATGGAAGTCCAGTAATATATTACACACATCACTTAGCCTCCAAACTGTCAATGTGTAGTGAAGTGGCTTCCGGTGCTTTTGTTATACGTCCTTTGGAATGCAGAGCGGACGCAGGTGATGCAAAAAGACTTAAAACTGTTGTATTTTGTTTTTTGTGTTTTGTACTTACAGAGTTGTCTTGGTTCAACTGGTGCCTTCCGGGGTCCTGTCTGCTCAGTCTTCTCCTCATTCTGTGCTTCAGGGAATCCTATGACAGACTGTACCTTGATGTGGTCGTCTCGGTTTAATGCCGTAGACTCTCGGGACTTCAAAGGGACTGATGTCAGTACCGCACACTGGCTTGGAATTGCACAGCTCATGGGAGAGAAGGAGAAGAAACTTCTTTCAGAGGTCTTGTTAGGTTACAGAGTCTCACGTTAATTTAATGACTACTAGGTAATAATAATGCAGGACTTGAGTGTCTGGGGATTGGAAAATGCCATGGACAGCCACCTGTGCTAAACTCTGGATGGAGTAGAGGTGTGACCTCACACAGGATGCACTGCCCACGTGAGTAACCCCTTGTGTGTGTTGTACCAGTGCTAACCTGCTGATGAGCCGAATTCCGAGAAGAAGCAAGGGTATTGGTCCCATGAAGATGGTTCCTCCCAGGCACACGACAGAAGAATAGGAGAAGCGCCACTAACTTCTAAAGACGTTTGAACCCTGTATCAGATTTTAATTACAAAATAGCTGAGCTGTATACCACTGATAGAAGTTATTCACATGTACACTACATGTTTTTCTAATAAAGCCATTTCTTATATGACTCCTTATTTTTAATCAGGTTGGAAACCTTTCGCTGTCTTTGGGCACAGGCACTGCCGCGTCTCCACTTGCCCATATTTCTGTCAGTCACAGCAGCAAGGGGACTAAATCCCTAATGGGGTTGTATTAACTGTCCTGGGAAAAGTGTAATTCCGTTATGATTTGGCACTTTGTTAAAGATTAAATGAGAGCCGCGCGAAGCATGTGTGTCTGCAGCAGCCCGTGATAGCACAAGTGTAAAGTCCAGCGAGCACTGTTGTATACCAGGCTAGACTGTATTTAAATGACCCCCATTTGAGAAGAACGGTGTGTAACACTGAAGGTTTCAGATCTGTGTGTGATTTCTGAATTGATCCCTTGTGTTTTAATTTAGATTGTAATATACTCAGTTCTAAATGAAGTCATTGTATTTGATTGGACAGCATTTTGCCAATACCTATTTCTTTCTATAAATAATGGATTTTTTAAAAACATACTCATTGGACGGCTCTTGGACCTGTCTTTCACTAGGTCATAAAATTTGCTGTGCTGGGCCGGGGATACTGGGACACTTGACTGCACGTGGTTCCATAGCTCCTCTCACACGGAACCAAACCTTCCCCAAGCTTCCAGAGCAGCAGCACTCTTTACTGTCTGCTTCCCCTCTCCCCTTTCCTCACATGAAACAGCAACTCCATTGCCAGCCAGCTGCACAGCTTCTCTGTGCTGGTGTAAGCCAGCTCCTGGTAGCCCAGGTGGGAAGGCTGGGCAGTACTGACTTCCGCCCACCCCTATGCACCATCGCACGCCTACAGATGACCCTCTCACTGCAAATTCAAGTTGAAGGCGCTGCTTCAACTTACCTTGGTCTTGGAGGAGGGTTCTGGGATTGCCTAGTGTCTTCGGAAGCCCTGAATTGTGAAGTGAGAAATGCAAGGCCCTCAGATTTCACACCTGTCTGCAGCCACCTCCGCATCGCATTGCATGGCATCCTTTCCCGTTCTAACCAGTCTGCTCCCTTAGCAGCAAGAACGAAAGGAAGAGCCTGGTAAAGAGAAGAAAATGATCCGCCCTCAGCCAGGCTCAGCTCTGCTAACTTGTCCCCACCCTTTGTAAAGTGAAATAGAAGACAGAGTTCTGACGATGATGGGAAGCTAGTCACTGCGGACATGCACCGTCACCACCACCAACACTTCCCATTTAGGGAGGAGAGAGAAGGCAGAGGGAAGAGATGTGAAGGATTAGATGGTGCTATATAAAATCTGCTATAATAAGACTTCTGAAGAGGAACACTTTAATTAATGGTTAATTCTACTTTTAACACCAAGTACAGAATAATGCTTTAAAAATATAACCTAAAATAGCTAATCACGTCAAGGCATTCCATGTGGATGTGTTGTACCAGTCAACAGCTCTTCTCTTCAGCACGCCTGAGGTGAGGCCAGTTGCCCATCTCAACTGTGTGGCCTCCCTCTCCAGCAAACAATTGTTCTACTCACGCACCGCAACTTTTCTGAGTAGTGAAAACTTAATAGGGCAGCCAGAGGGGTTGCGGGAAGGGAAGGACTGCATTATGTACCTCAGTGCTGCAGATCCTATTATTTCTAGTAGTCAACACATACTAGCTTAGTCCTTGTCTCATACTGGAAGAAGTCTTAGCCCTCCACCAGTCCAAACTCTCTATGTAGAATTTATAGAAATGACCCTAGAAGAGTAAATTACCTTGACAGAAGACTAGAGTCATCCAATATCTGTGGGGATTTGTCCCAGGCCTCTGTAGGAAATGAGGAAGATTTTGCATGTTGCCTCCACACACCTCCCAGGTATTTGAAACCATATTCTAGAATACTTGAACTACCTAGTACAGTCTGTGTGTGAACAGCGATGCTGTGTTGTTAAGAAGTAAGGGAAAAGTCTATACGTGCTCAGGTCGGTTGCAGTTCTTTTTTTTCCTATAGTTCAGATCTGTGGTGGGTTGAGATCATAGATGCAGAAGTGAGGAAGGGCACTGTAGTGACAAGTCTCAAACTCATAATTTCCCTACCTCACAGCACTAACTACAGCTTAATTTAAAATGCTTAGATATTCATGAAGAGTCACATGTCCAGAAGGAAGGGGCTGCAGAATGCATAACTGCCACTCCAAGGGAAGTGCAGGGTCTCGACTCCATCCGTTGGTTCTTCTGTAAAGTTTAAAGGAAGCGGAGTCACGGGCTCTCTAGCCTCTCTCCGGTCTTAGCTCACAGGGACTTTATGCGAAGATTCCGATGAATAATTCAGTCCTCAGAAGCGAGCCTACAGCATTATTAATTGGTGAGGACATACTATCGTATAAGCTCCCTGTGGCTTATCAATTAATACTTCACAGTTCATGGGAAGAAGTGTTTTTAATGTGATCCACAGTAGAGATGTAGGGACAAGATAATTACACAGACGTGTTTCCCTGGAAGAAGGAATTCACAAGAGCACACATGTAATTTTGCATATTTAAATGTGCATGGCCTAAGGGCCAGGTCTTATCCTGGATCATGTATTCATGTTTAATTATTGAAAATGTTTACAGCTTGTTTTTAATGAAGCCTGTCTAACGAGGGATCCAGGCTAAGGGACTTGAAGTTGAAGAGATTAAATCCCCATCTACTTATCTTTTAATTGGTTTTTTAAAACTCTTATTTTTACTAAAATTGAGTACTCATCTTGCATTCTGCCTGAATACCAGCTTTATTTTTAAGTCAAGATCAAATAAAAATACATAGCAAATTTGCTTTCAGTTAATGCTAAAATGTACGTTAATTTCACATTTGTTCTTGAAATACTAAGCACGGGCATTACTGTGATCATGTGAAAAAAACACTGTACATGAGGCTGCAGGCGCAGCTCAGTGGTAGAGCGCTTGCCCAGGGTGCACAAGGCCCTGGGTTCAGTCCTCGGCACCAAAACAACAAAAACCCTGTCACATTAAAATACAAAACTGTAAAAACATTTGAGCAGACTTAGAAATACAGAAAAGATACAATTTCTTATATAGAGGGATGAGATAAATCTTATCTATGACAGTGGATTGCTAGTTTGTTAGGAAAGATAGTACAGGAAAATGGTGGACTGTTCTAGAACAGAAGTTCATAGTGAGTTTTGCTGTACCATCAAAAGCATGGACCAGAGTCCCCAATGTTTGTAGAGATGTCTGCCCAGACAGGCATCTTGGCCATCCTGAGAACTCATCCCCACTCAGGAGCCTCCTGACTCAAGTGGAAACGAGAGACAGCTCCAGGAATGAATGCCAGGGCACTAGGGGAACCCAAAGGGTGCTATCCCTGGGTGGGAGACGGGAGTGAGAGAGGCTGAGGATAAAGGGCACACAGTCAGCTAGCCCTAGCTCTAAACTCTTTCTGGGTCAGGTCTGGAGTCATGACAGCTTCATTTCATCCCACGGATTTCTGGAGCTCCAGCTTGTTCGGCTTGCCCGAAGTACCACAGCTTTCTGCGCCGTGGATGACCGTGCACTCGGCTCTGTACCCAAGATGCCTCATTTCTCCGCACTAACTTCTGTGGCTTCTTGACCTGAGCCCTTCCACAGCCTCCCAGGAGAAAGGGCAATCTCCTCTCTGAGGAGCAAACTGGCAGCATTTACTGCCCTCTCTCCTGAGCAGGACATTGACCCAGGAAGAACGGAAGGAAAGTCAGGGGAAGATCAGTTTTCATATCAAGAGTCTTAAAAAGTAGACTACCTCCATGAACTGGAGTTTCAGGGCTCCACAAAGGGGCATCATGGTTATCATGTGTTTTTAAATGATGAGCTCATTGCTTGGTTGGTCCTTTGGATGTTGCCTTACAACCAGGTAGGCCTCGAATAACAGCTGTCCATCTCAGCCACTGCCAGAACGACAGCACACATGCCTCAAACTCAGTGTGTGTGTGTGTGTGTGTGTGTGTGTGTGTGTGTGTGTGTGTTAATGCAAAAATAGAGTGATCATTTCTCAGCCTTTTAGCCAGATCAAGTGTCAAAGGTAAAAACAAAGTGTAGCATGGACACAACAAACCATTTTAGCTCCAAACATGGGGTTGGCACATTGGGAGGCCGGGGCTTCCTAGAAAACCCCAATGCTGTGGTGCTTCTCGGCTGCCGCACTGAATCCTCTCATTTATAAAGGTTCCTGCCGACTGGACAAAATGGTCAGGCGGATGGACTTACAGACCCCTCTGGGTTACCTTAATCTTAGAAAGCAATACTCCTTTTAAACAACTACAATTTTTAATCGAGGTCTGCCTGCCTTGGCTTTCCTTTCCATTCACCCAGGACTGTGGAATGACATGATGATCTTATCCAACCTCTCAGTTTACAAATGAGCAGAGGGAGCCTCTTGAGGGAGATGGTGGGTGTGGCTAGATTCTAACGGGGCTCCCGGACTCCAGGGGCTTGAATTCTTTTCACGAATGATCAGAGTCTTAGAAGTAATTCTTTTTTTGGAGACAGGGTTTCTCTGTGTAACAGCCCTGGCTGTCCTGGAACTTGCTCTGTAGACCAGGCTGGATGTAATTCTTTTAAGTAAATTTTCTCTCACTTCTGAAGTTTTGGAGAAAAACACAAATAAAACCCCCAGGGCAAGAGTCAAGAGTTGTAGTGATACAATTTTTTTCTGGAAACATATCTTGACCCCCTCAAATTTTTTTTTTAGCAGATCTTGCCATCAAATTAATAATATGCCTCGAGATTAGTTAAAACTATGTACTCAATCTGCTGTCCTACTGTGTATAAACCTGTTTTAAGTTTAATCTGCCTCTAAGAGAACACTGTAACCAACTTTATTACGCCTTGGATTTTCTAAGCAATCAGCTTTTACAGCCTAAGCTAGTATATAGCATTAAGCTTAGGTTATGTTCTCTTTCATGCCCCTGACCCAGAATAATGTATGTGTGTGGTAATCATTTACTGAAAACACCAAGCAGGATGGGAGCAGCCTGAAAATTAATACCTGCCATAAATATTGCAAACAACATGGATATAGATCGATAATGTCTGTTTGCTTATCTGGGCCAGTCTGTTAAAGATTTCTGTAAGCTGGGTGTGGTGGGCACACACCTCTGATCCCAGTACTGGGGAGGCAGAGGCAGGTGGATCTCTGAGTTCAAGGCCAACTTGGTCTACATAGCAAGTTGAAGGCCATCCAGGGATCCATAGTGAGACCCTGTCTGTTCATTTACGTGGACACTTAAGGAAACATAGACTCCAGTCATCTGAGGAACTGTTTCTCATGGCCTCTCTCTCCAGAGAAGCAGTGGTTAATATAGACCCTTCAATAAGTTGGTTCTGCACCAACAAGCTCTAGCTTTCCTGAGATTGCAATGTGAATTCTCGTGTGCACGCTCCTGCTTTCTTACTGAAGACAGTTTCTGTTATTGCCTCCTCAACTGAGATCCTACATAGTGAAAGAGAGAATGACCAACTCCCAAATCCAAACTGGTCTTCCTCACAGGGCTTTCCAGGCTCCCTTGTCTCTGCAGAGGCACGCAATAGAGCCGAGAACAGGATGCTGAAAGAGTAAGCGTGTGGCGTCTCATGTTTTAAAAGTAATAATAGCTCGTTGCAGTTAATGAGCTGGTAGTCCTTCCTGTTTGCTTCTTACCTTCCCTAGCCACCCAGCTCCTCAAGCATCAGCAGGGTCATGCTCCACAGCAAAGCAAGAACTCAGTTTTACTTGGTCCTTCCTACCCTGTGTGTGCGTGTGTGTGTGTGTGTGTGTGTGTGTGTGTGTGTGTGTGTGTGTGTGTGACTACAAGCCAAACGGAGAGCTTCACAGTCTAGGCCAGGGCTGTGGCACTGAGCAACACCCAGCCCTTTTCTTGAGACAACATCTCACCAAGTTGCTCAAGCTGGCCTTGAACTTGAAATCCTCCTACCTCAGCTCTCTTGAGTACCTTGGATGATGTAATTATGACACCAGGTCCAACTTGGGTGACTTTTTCTCCAGTCTTCCCTTCCATCCTGCTTACTCCTTTCTGGTCATTATTAAACGATTTCTGACCCTGCTTAGAAGCAAGCTGTGCGAAGCCAGACGGCCATCAGAAGAGAGCTGGCCTTGCTGTTTCCTCATGGCCTAGACTAGAGAGGACACAGGGAACAGGCCCCAGGACTTCTGGCTCTCAAGCCAGGCCGAGTGACTTCAGCTGTCTGACCTTGAGCAATCCATTTCTCATTTATGCACATCTCTAAAATGAGGGGGTAGACAGTGATGTTCCCAGGGGTTTCTTCTACTTCAGAAATCCCAATCCATGCATATTGCAGTGTTGGAAATGACTGAGGCATCCTCAGCCTGTAGCCTAAAGAACTCGCTGGTGCTTTCAAGTTCATTTGCAAAGCAGCGCCATCCCCACCTCCCACCTCACCCCCTACCCCTGGTACCCTGTCCCTGTACACATGAAATACTGTGCTGCATTCACTTTCAGCAAGAGAGGTGGCTTTCTGGTGTCTGTGGTAGGAGATAAGCTTCAGGTGCTATTTATCTTTCCAAAGGACTTTATATATATGAATGCAGGATTTATTAAATTTATCAAATACAGTAAGAGAAAAATCTGCCGCCTGATGTTGAGATAGCATCCCGGCAGACAGGTAGAAATACTGCATTTGCTCACTGGAGTCAGACCAAGCCAGATTCCTGTCCTGTGCTTTGATTCTGTGTGAGGTGGCCTGAGCTTCCGGCTGTAGAAATCAAACCTCCAGGTCAGACAGGAAGGCTGGTCCTCGAACGTCTGTCTCTAGGGTCTGTGGCAGTGGTGACCTCTCTGAAAGGCTGAAATCTCCTGACCAAGCAGAGGCGCAGTGGGTTGAAGTGTGCTCCGTGTGCTGGTGTCAGCAAATGGAGCTCTGTTTTGACTCTAATGTGGGCACACAAGTTGCCAGGGACAGATATGAACCCAAATTTGGGGTATTCGATGTATACCCGGGAAAGGGAGGAAAGCAAAAGATGTTTCTGCCTTCCAGAACTTTTCCAAAAGATTTCTTTAAGAAAAGAAAGAGGGGAAGAAAAGATGAGTCCTGTGTTATTTACTTTTCTCATTTCTATGACAAAACTCTTGACCGGAAGCAACTTGAAGGAAGGGTGTGTTTGGGCTCAGAGTTTGAGGGCACAGTCCATCGTGGCAGGAAAGTGTGGTAACCATGGTGGGAGGCGGGTCACATGGCATCTGCAGTCAGGAAGCGGAGGGAGGTGAACGCCGGTGCTCAGTTGGCCTCCTTTTACTTTTTGTTCACACTGGGACCCCAGCCCTGGACTGGGACCATCAGTACTCAGGGTGGGTCTTCTCTTCTCACCAAATCCTGTCTGGAGATGCCCTCACAGACGTGTGCCAGTCTAGTTGAAGGTGACCATTGAGCATCGTGAACTGAGAGGTAAGAGGTCTTTCGTGCCCAGCATCCTTGAGGCTTTGAGCAAGTGGGTCTCTCTGAGTTGCTGCTCTCTCAACCTCTAGAAAAGGGAGAGTGAGCAGAATTCTCTGGTCCACACCTATGAGTCACACCCACAGAAAGTGAAAAAGGACTGGAGTGTAATACCTTTTTCTAAAAAAAAAAGTTTTTTTTTTTATTAATTCTTGGAGAATTTCATATAATGCATACTCTTTTTTTTTTTTTTTTTTGGTTTGGTTTTTTGAAACATGATTTCTCTGTGTAGCTTTGCACCTTTCCTGGAACTCACTCTGTAGCCCAGGCTGGCCTCGAACTCACTGAGATCTGCCTGCTTCTGCCTCCCGAGGGATTAAAGGTGTGCACCACCACCACCACCACCACCACCACCACCACCACCACCACCGCCCGGATGCATATTCTTGATTATATTCATCCCTTTACTCCCCTCCCTACCCACCCACCCAACTTCATGTTCTTCATGGCCAACGCCTTCCCTCCCCCGTCAAGTCCAGTTTGTGCTGGCTGACTACTCCTGTATGCGGGGCCCACATGAGGTGTGGTGGCTACGCCAAGTCAGTGGGAGAAACCTGGCTCTCCCCTCCCAGCAGCAATCAAATGCCAATAGCTCCTTGGCTAGAGTTGGGACCTCACGGCCACCTCCTTTCTCCAAGCTGGGATTCTGCCTGGCTTGAGCTTACGAGGGTCTTGTGCATTCTGTCACAGTCGCTCTGAATTCGTGTGCATGTGGCCCATGTGTCTGAAAACACTGTTTCCTTGTGGTCAGCCACCACCTCTGGCTCTTGCAGTCTCACTGCCTGCGCCCTCTTCCACACAGACCGCTGAGTTTTGAAGGAGCTGTGGGACACAGATGCCCCAGTTAGGGCTCGGTGGAGTGCAATGCCTTTGTTTCGTTATTCCCAGTTTACGCTTTGCGTTTGCAGACAAACCAGACACTTCCGTGGGGCCCTGTTTGTGGCCTGTTAGAGATGCCAGAAGCTAATGCCGGAGTGTTAGCATGTCTGCAGCGTCCTTTATCCGCTGCTACTCTCATTCATTCTGTCTACGAAGTGAGTTTGTGTATACAGCACATAGCCAGCTAGGAAGACAGCAGAGAACGGGAAAGATGTGTCTGCCCCAGAACCTTTCCACAAGATTTGTTTTTAAAGAAAAGAAAGAGGGCTGGAGAGATCATCAGAACCTTGTATTGCTCTTGCAGAGAAACTGTGTTCAGTCGCCAGCACCCATGCCTGGCAGCTCACAACGGCCCAGCCCGTAACTCCACCTCCAGAGCGTCTGGCACCCTCTTCTGGGCTCTGCAGGCACTCATACACGAGCTCATACTAACGTGCAGGCTTAAATAAATAAAAACAAATCTTTCTTGAAAGCTTCTAAAAAAGGAAAGAACAGAAAAGGAAAAACAAAAATATCTACTCGCCTGAACTAACAATTACGAAGAAATAATGTGTTTCCCAAACACATAATCATGCATAGCAAAGCCCAAATATTGTCTCATATCAACCATAATTGAATGTGTCAATTTCGTGGACACAAAAACCACAGCTTCCACCTCAAAAGAAATAAGAGGTAGTTGATTCTGGAGCTACATGAATGACCATGGCCTACAGTGGTCCTCAACCTTCCTAACGCTGCGACACTTTAATACAGTTCCTCATGTTGTGGTGACCCCCCCAACCATAACATTATTTTGTTGCTACTTCATAACTGTAATTTTGCTACCTCTTAACTAATTTTATTACTTCATAACTGTAATTTTGTGTCTGGTTTGTCTGTTAATAACTGTAAATATCTGATATGTGACCTCCAAAGGGGTGGCAACCCACAGGTTGAGAACCACTGGCCTAGGAGCCCAGATTTGGGTTACCATAAATACTGTAAAATACAGACAGTTTCAGAAAGTGTTTTTGGTGGCTTTACAGTAACAGGAGTGACCCACCTGCTGGCTGAACTGCCCCACTCCCTAGATTCAGTTCCCAAAAACCCATTCCACTGCCCCCTCCCCCACCTCACCTATCCTGCTGTGGAGCCCTTACCCCCAACTCCAGCAGACTTCTGCTGCCTAGGTGCAGGCCACGCCAATCAGAAGAACTGGTGCAGGGTGAGTAAGCCAGAAAAACAGATAGGCAGGGAATCCCTGCTGGGCCAGAGACCACACCTGCTGCCACCACAGGTAGGTGGCCTACCTGTGACCTCCTCCACTCACTCAGTGCCCCCAGTCCCCACTCCTTTCCTCATCACCATATCCCACCCACAACTCCGGCAGAGACTGCTCTGCTTCCCCCACACCCCGCCCCCGCCGGCTGCACCAAAGGCCAAGCTAGCCACAGGAAGTCCAGTCCCCAACTTGGACAGAGACTCCCTACTGGATCAGAGGTCATACCAGCTGCAAGAAATCTAGACCACGAAGACCAGAAGACCAAAGAGGAAACAGAAACCAAGGAACAAAACACCCATCCAACAAAGACAAACTCAGAAATCAGCACCTAGACCTATAATCATCCCAAACCCAGATGTCTAAACCCCTGTAGTATAATCAACAACAGTCAGGGCAATATGGCACCACCAGAGCCCAGCTGTCCTACGACAGCAAGACCTGAATATTCCAATGCAGCTGAAGCACAAGAAAATGACCTTAAAATCAACTTAAATCAAGGAAAAGGAAAAAAAAATGGAGGAAACCAATAAATTACTTAAAGAATGCCAAGAAAGCCAAGAAAAACCAAACAGGTGGAGGAAACTGTTCAAGACCTGAAAATAAAAATAGAGGCAATAAAGAAAACCCAAACTGAGAGAATTCTGGAAATGGAAAATCTGGGTAAGAGAACAGGAACTACAGATGCAAGCATCACCAACAGAATGCAAGAGATGGAAGACAGAATCTCAGTCATTGAAGATACGAGAGAAGAAACAGATTCACCGGTCAAAGAAAATGTTAAATCTAAAAAATTCCTAACACAAAACATCCAGGAAATCAGGGACACCATGAAAAGACCAAACCTAAGAATAATAGTAATAGAAGAAGGAGAACCCCAGTCCAAAGGTACAGAAAATATACTCAACAAAATTGTAGAAGAAAACTTTCCCACCCTAAAGAAGGACATGCCTATGAAGACACAAGAAGCTTACAATACTTTACAGTAACAAAGGAAGTCCAAAATCAAGATACATCCAAAATATTTTAATTAAAAAATAGTGTGTGTGTGTGTGTGTGTGTGTGTGTGTGTGTGTGTGTGCACTTGTGCAGGAGCAGATTTTCGTGGAGGCCAGAAAAATGTGTTGGAGCTCCTGGAGCTGGAGTTACAGGCTATTGTGAGCCATCTAATGTTGGTGCTGAGAACCAAACTCAGCTCCTCTGCAAAAACAGCAAGTGCTTTTAACTGTTGAGCTATCTTACCAGCCCCCAAGACACTTCTTAAATATATTGGCGGAAACATCAAATAGGCAGATTATAAATACAGCAAAATGGGGAAATTCCTGCTATGGGCCTCAATGCTAGCTGATAACATTCTTAGTCTTTAGGTTAGTTAGGTGTTTGCTGGTACATTCCAAAAGGATTTACCCGATAGACAGATGTTAGGTCAAGTACTGAGGTATCTAGTGAATGACTACAGTGGCTGAGATAGCTCAAGATAATTCAGCCCTGGATCTGTAACACTCCAACTCTTCAAAACCCCTTTGAGGTTTTCACAGATGTTCAATGGAGGTGCTACTCTTAGGCTAGGAACTTCAGTTCATTTCAAGAGAAGATTTTTCCGTTCTGCTAAATTTTTATTGTGAGTTAAGACACAGGGCTGGGGGTTGCATAGAATCAACATGGGCCTCAGGAATCCAACCCTTCCATGTGTCTCCAAAGCTGGAGAATCTGATGTTTCCTTTGGGAAATGGATGCTGTTGGCACTGATCGTAAGTTCCTGCAGAACTTAGCTGTAGACACACTAAGAGCTGGTGCTCTCATGGCCGCGGGGTCTGCTTTCCAAGGGGAATCTGAATTTTAACAAAGCTCACACTGAAAGGAAGTGTTTTCATCTATAGAGTTTAGGATGTCAACCTCCAGATAGGAAGGGGTCCCTTTTGGGACTGGAGACTACGGAAGCTCTTTAGATCTCCACCATTAAGAGAACCTTCCATCCCTGGTGCACGACTATCAAAGTCTCTGTCCCCTGCACCTTTGCCAAAACATAAAGAATGTTTTAAAAATAAATAATAAAAGACATTAGTTCCTACTGAGGATTATTTACCACATTTGTCCCCAATTCCAGGCTTGCTTCCCTCCCACCAGAAGTATATCCTTTTTTGAAGCTGATGAAAATTATGTGTTAGGGAAATTCTGTCAGCATCCCTCCTAAAACACACCCACAAGTCCCCAACAAAGTCACTCCGTTAGTCTACACACATAACTGCCTGCATCTGTCTCCATCTGTGACTCTGAGAAAGTGCCTGGGAGAAGCCTTGGGAGGCCCTGCAGGATCCCTGCCTTGGGCAGAACAGGGCTGCTCCATGAATCCAGCTGACTGAATCCAGTACCGGGTGTGCTGCGTGGGTCAGTACCTCTCAGAACTCACTTATTCACTCACAGTGCTCTTCCTGAGCTAGCACTGAGAAACAAAAAAGTGGTGTAGAGTCTCCAGTGGACCCGCCCCTCTCCCGAATATCTTACTGTCTGTGGCCATCCACTCCTGAATCCTTGCACTGAGTCCTGAAGCAGCCCAACCCCCAACTCCAAACCCGAGACTCTTGTAACTTCCCTTGTCCTTCTCAAGGGGAAAAAACAAAAATCAATCCTTGTCTTAGTCCTTACATCATCTTCTGTCTCAGAATGGAGACGCCGTCCTCATTCACCGTGTTTACCAGGGTTTAATAGAGACGACCCTCCCCGCCAACCACAGGAAACTGGGCTGTGCCCAGTCACCTGGAATTGTCCTTCTGTGTAATTGGGGAAAAGGTTACGCTAACGAAGCCGATGCTGGCTCTCTTGGTTGTGTGCTCATCAATATTCCTGCCCCAGTGAGTTCTTTATCTTCTGGGTCCTGCAATGCATGTTGTTTTCAAACTTTAATGTTTCTTACAGCAACGAATTTCATCTTAAAGTGGACCTTGATTTCTCCATCTACTTGATAACACAATTTAGACAGAACAGGACACTCTAAAGTCAAGCATGGATTTCATCACAGCCGACGTTATATGCTGGGGGAAGCAGATCATGTAAAGATGTTTAGAAGAAGGAAAAGCACCAGGATGGAGGAATCTGCATCCAGGAATTTGGCATGTTTTTGGCTCCTGCTGTATGCTGGCCACTGGGTTAGACACTGCGGATGCACAGAGAAGCTGTCTGGGCTCTGGTGTCCTGGCCCTTGCAGAGATTTGCATTCCAATAAGCCTATTAAAAAACAAAACAAAACAAAACAAAAAACTGTAACTCAAAACCAACAGCCACCCCAAAGGACTATTGGAAGCTGTGTGGCTCATCTCGGCTTGCTGTCTTGGTTTCTGTAGGAGATATTACTCTCTTGGGGAAATATATTCTAAATCCCATTTTCTTAAGCCGTTAAAAATCCATGCTTGTTACTAATCAATGTGTGCGACCTTCATGGAGTAAAAACTGCCCCTGGGTGGCCTTGGAAGGGAAAGGCAGAGAAATCTGTTTCCATGGTTTGGAAAGAGGTGGAACATTCTGAGGGAACTCTTAACAAGCTTCCAGAGATCTCAGAGGTGCCAGTGTGCACTCGGGCATTGGATTAAGGCCAGAAGAGTTTGCTAGCGAGAGGAAGCAGAGATTGTGTGAGGAGGTCCATGAGACCCCAGGGGAAGTCATTGAGCTGGAAGTCAGGCCCAAGGGTTAGGGAGGAGCTCAGTGGTAGAGTATGTGCTTAGCATGCCTAAGGACCTGGGTTCAATTCCCAGGGGCATCACAAGTTAACAAAATAAACCATAAACCGGTCATGTAGACATATCTGTTAGGGTGTCTACCCAGCCCAAGTGGAGGAGGACTTTTGGAGGCATGTGTGAAGCAGGCTCTGGAAAGCAGGGCTAAAATCTGTTCCCCCCCCCCCCCACCGAATCGTCTGTCCCAGCCTCCTGCTTCCAAGCACATCCTGTCTGAGTGTGTCTGGCTCCCTTGATGGAGATACTATGCTTCGTTCTGGCATCTGCTGCTGTTCTTAGAAGTGTGAGCCTTCAAAGAATGGGACTCGTGGGAGAAAGGGGGAAACAGTACCAGAGGAGACTGGTCAAGGCAGAGGGCTCCAGAAGGGAGAGGGTGGCTGGAGGTGGGGAGCAGCTTCCATAGTCACACTTCTTCCCACACTTAAATGTGAGCAGCTGGCTCCAAGGCTTTGGGGGGACTCTCGGGGGTGGAAATAGCCATCTGGGGACTCCAGGTGTCTTGACTGGCACAGTAGAAGGAATTAGACAGCCACCCCTGGAAGGCAGTGTACAGTGCCTTGCCTAGGAGGAACTGAGTCCTAGTCAAAGGTCTGAGATTCTCAAACTCCCCCTCCAAAGGAACAGGCTGTGCCTGAGGCCTTCCTCACTCTGTGTGTTGTGTTCCATGCACTCAGCTAGCTAGCTCTCAGGCCAACTCTTGGATGCAAAGAGATCTTGAGTAGTCTAGGGGTTTTACAGCCAAGAAAACTAACTGGCCATCTCCCAAGGTCAGACCCTTCTACCACCCCCAGCCTCTCCGTTACACCCCCAGAAGCAAAGGAGAAGCCTGCCCTGTGGAGAGCACTCCCGTAGCCAGGGGAACTTTGTTCTTCTCCCTCTGTCCTCACACCTGGGGATGCTTGGACTAATCATGTGCCGTTCCTTACCTGGCTTTCATAGCTCCGTGCTTTATAGGATAGGAAGGCAGGCAGGGCCAATACGGCAAGAAGGGGGAAGGTAACTGCAGGTTTAATAAAAATGGTGGAGGCTGCTGCTGTGAGGGAGCCAGTGACATCCTCCTCCACTTCCCTCCACACTGGTGGCCTGGGGTCCCCATCTCTCTCTCTCAGCTTTAAGCCTCCCTTGGGCCTGGATTCTCACTCTAGTTCATCCCTTCCCTGCCTACTCCTGGCTGCCTTGGAGCCTCTGACTCTGTATGGAAGGGCAGTCCTTTCCCACTGGGGACCTGGGTCCATTCTGAGAGTGGCCGTTGGTGGAAGCTGTTGCCATGTGAAACAGTGCGCAGTATGTAGCAACTATCCCAGACTCCCCACCTAGAGGATCTGAGTAAGGAGAAGGGTCAGGACTAGCTCAGAGGTTTGGGAATCATCTCTCCAGACTGGTCCCAGTCCTAAGACCTGATGTAAAATGGCAACACCCTGTATGCCTGGGCAAACTGCTGGATCCATGTGAGAAATGGTGCAATGGGGAATGACTGGGTTCAGGGAAGGAGGTCAAGCCCTGCCTGTGGAGGGTTAGTACCCAGAGACCAGCTACACTAGCCCTGGCACCTAGTGGGTCTGTGTAGTGGCAGAGTATGGAATGTTTGTGATGAATTCCCATGATGGTGCACACAACTTTGAAATGTTCTGTGTGCTTTTAAATATTCTTACTATGAAAAGATTGTATGACATTTTAATAAAAGCATCTTTTTTGCATTTTGCTTCTGTAATATTTGGGGTTTGCTAGATTTTCATTTTCTGGCCAAGTATACTTTTGTAAGGGAATGTTGACATCTTGAGTATTTTTATAGGAAACTATAGTTAACGTCAATTGTAAGCACTGATAAATATTGTTCACATGCAATTTTTCTTCCTTTCAATCGGACTTTTTAAGGAACTATGCCTTGGCAGAGTGTTTTCTTTGAAATGCTGCTTCATTTTACACATTGTGAATACTGAAGATTCTGAAAAATAAGGGTGCTTTTAAAACCCCTGTGCTGTTACATTGTGGAGATGGTAATGTGGATTGCTTTGCCAAAGTGGTAATTAAATGTTTAATGGTTTCGAACGCCTAGTTCGGAATAGGGGTTCTAGTCACCGCTCACCGAGCCAAGCTTACGAACAGGCCTCTGTATCTTTGGGAAAAGGCACTTCAGGATGGCGATTTCCTGTTCACTTAGGAAATATGGTCATGTTGACATTACGGCTGTCTGCTTGTGGATCTGCGGTAAACGTGTACCGAAAGCGCTCGTGATAACGTGGCCCACGGATTTTGTTTTTAATCAAACTCCAAATGGCAGGAGAAGTGGAGCCAAAGCTCTCTGAGCATCCAGGCAGCAAGATGTGGTGGGAAAAACACGGCTTGGAAGTGGAAGAAGCTGAGCCAGCTCCAGCTCCTCCTCCACCGGTGAGCCCTGAGACTGGAGAATCCCTTTCTTTCTGTCTCTGGAGCTCATCATCACTCATCCACCAAAAATTACAATTAAAATCAAGAAGGAAGATGATATGTTGACCTCGGAGGTGTGCAAATTGTCAAAATCAAAATGGCACCACTTATGTCACAGCCTGACCGACAGCAGGGAAGGCCACAAAAAGAGGGTCCTCATACACAGTTGTCCTGTAACAAGAACTATCAGAAAGCTGCCAAGGGCCTGAAAGGTGGTTAGCAAGTGCAAATCTACAAGGCCCTAGACTGGATCCTTAGCAACACACACACACACACACACACACACACACACACACACGCGCGCGCGCGCGCGTATACATACACAAACACACACATACATACACATATATACACATATACACTTATATACACACTGCACACACACATGTATACATACACAAACACACACACATACATACATATATATACACATATACACTTATATACACACTATACACACATACACATACACACATATACACACACACATGCATACATACTCACACAAACACACACACATACATACATACATATACACATATACATTTATACACACACTACACACACACATACATACATATATATACGTGCACACACTACACACGTAAACACACACGCACAAACACCATATACACACACACCGCCTCTGTCACAGCCTTGCATTGCACAAAGGCCTCTAAAACGCAACACACACACACACAAAGTACTCCTGCAGGGACATCTGTCCCACACCTAACTGTTCAGCCTTGGATAGTTGCCATCCTTGTTATTTGTCCCCACAGCCAGCATGACTTTTTTTCCTAAAAGAATTAATGCAGTCTTCCTCAGTTTACCTTCAAATGCTTCCTCTTCCCCTAACCTCCTCGAGTCTGCTCAAGGTCAGGCATGTGATCCCCATCCCAGTGGTAAACATCAAGCACCTGGAAAATGTGGTCCTCCCACAGGTACCGTGTGGTTTCATCTTTCAGTCACTCTCTGCCCTCTCCCAGTCTTCAGCAACCACTCTTGGCTGGACGAGCATAAGGCATATTTCTCCAAGGTCATACAGGAAGCAGAATTCTTGTCCTATGTTTTTTGGCATTTTTTCCATTGTAAAACAATATACAAGTATCAAGGGCTTTTTAACCACAGGTGTGGGTTTTTTCTTCCCTTCTTGCCATACAATTTTAATGCAGCACATGCCATACTTGTGCCTTTATATTATTTCCTGAGCATTTTTCCAGTGACAAAGTAACTGTGTGATTTAAAATATTATAATCTCTTGCTGGGCATAACTTTGTCCCTGAGGAGATGCATTCTGGGGAATACATGGTTGTGTATTTATCCTTATCCTAGTTCCTAATGGTTTCCTTTGAAAAGATACCCAGAAGGAGAATTGCTTAGTTCGGCTATGAAGGCTCTGAGCATCACTATATGCCCACATTAATTCTCAGGCCTGTTAGGCTCTACCAGCAGAAGAATCAGTCCTGAGTGAGAGATCTGCTCCATTAGGAGAGGGTGGGGTGCCACACCAGGCTCTCCTTCTTGTGTTTTTCTGTCCTTCTCATAGCCACGTGACCCAGAAGGATGAGCCCGGGCTCATCCCTTTAGCTCTTTCTCCCATAAAAACATTGGACGTGATGCTCTTTCAAACCCTGTCTGTTCTGCCAGAGAGTGAGAGACTTTGGATATTTTCATCAAAGCCCACCCCTCAAGGTTTAGGGAGCCATGCAGAAGAGGTTGTAAGAGCCACAGCGACGGATGACTCCAAGAAAATAGCTTCTTCCAGACGCAGCAGGACTGACAGACATACAGGCTCCCAGAGACCATGGCAGCCTGTACAAGACCTGCACAGACTCAAGCCAGACAAAATCCCAGAATGGAGAAGGGAACATGGGCGCAAAATCCCACCCCTAACCAAGAAGCTATTTGCTAATACCCTCTGGCAAAAGGAAAATCCATTTTCCCCAAGGAAGTGTAACTGGGTATATCAGCTCCATACCTAGGAGTAGTTGGTCGACACAAAATTAATTCCATGTTTTTGTTTGTGCTGTGTGTGTGTGTGTGTGTGCGTGCGCGCGCGCGCAGCAAAAGCTTTTTGTATTGTTTTTGTCTTATTGGGTTTTTTTGTTTGTTTGGCTGCTTTTTTATTTTTATTTTGTCTTATTTTTTATGAGACAGGGTCTCTCTATGTAGGTAAGCCCTGCTGTCCTGGAACTCAATATGTAGACCTGGCTGATCTCAAACTCACAGAAATCCTTTGCTTTCTGAGTGCTGAGATTAAAGGTGTGCACCACTCTGCCCAGCCCCTTGGTTTTTGTTCATTTGTTTTGTTTTGTTGGTTGGGTTTGTTCTTTTGTTTGGCAAGGAAGGAGGAAGAACATACAGTTGGGTAGGGAGGGAGGTGAGAAAGATCTGGGAGGAGCTGAGGCAGAGGGAAACATGATCAAAATGTATAAAAGATTAATTAAAAATAAATAAATAAATAAAATCCTATCTATTCTGAATTCTAGTAAATAAAAGGCAGGGAGGGGCATGGTAAGAAGAGACGGGGCAGCGAGGGAAATTCAGTTTGGATATGTGGAGATGGGAAGTTGTAGGGCAATGAGTTTTCCATCCTAGAGTCCTAGAGAGCTGTTTCATGCCTAAATTCCTGGGTGGGCATCGATGGTCCTCAAAAGAAGTTAAGGTGTTTTGGCATTTTGTCAGCAGAGCATTTTTGGGAAGCTGCAGATTCCGTTTGTCCGACATACCTGTGATTTGGGCTGCAGGAGCGCACCTTCGGCCCAGGGCTGAGCTCAGTACAATACCCATCCTTTAGGGCGCTTGCGCGGCCTCCATACTGTTCTAAGCACGCCTGTGCTTCAGCCTTTGCAGCAAACCAGAGCGGGTTCTATTATTAGCTCCATTTTGCATAAGAGGAGCAAATCGCCCAAGGTCAAATAGCAGGTGAGCCCGGAGCTGGGTTGGAGCCCAGGCTTCGTAGTTTCAGGGAAGCAGGAGTAACCCTTTGGTCAAACAAACCCGCGTGGGCTTTTCCAAGGATCGGGGATGTGTACTGGCTAAACGTTGGGCTGTGTCCTGTTCCGTCACCGCTTACGCTTCACCAGGCTCCAGGGAGGCAGATGTCACAGCTCCCATCCATGGCCATGAAACTGATGATGGGGCTGAACCGCCACAGTCCAGGGTCATGGGTCGGCATCAGAGCCCTGGAGCAGAGCACAGGAGTGCATGTGGTTCACAGATGTGCGAGATTTAAGGACACTGAGGACTTCCTTTCCTAATCCTGACTTGAGTCTCTCCCACAGATGAGAGGCCATGGCTGTGTTCTGCCTGCCACTTCCAATTTTCATTAATTCCCTTCCTCCGCAAACCAGAGCGTTGCTCACATTCAGCAGTACTCTCACAGAGTTCCTACAGTGTAAATCCTTCTCACAGAAAGAGCCTGTCAGGGCTGTGAAGAGGGCTCTGAGGGTAAAGTGCTTACCAAGCCAGACAACCTGAGATGGATCCCTGGGAACTACATGAAGCATGGTAGAGGGAGAGCACCGAGTCTTGTAAGTTGTCCTCTGGCCTACACACACACACACACACACACACACACACACACATGCACACACACACACACACACACGCACACAGTATCTATCAATCAATCAATGTAATTAAAAAAAATAGATTGAGGTCAACATTCCAGAATGAATAAGGGGGGAGCACATGAGTCCCCACCCCTGGCTAAGGAGCCATTGGCAATAATAATAGCTATTATTGAAAGGGAATAGTTTTTTTCTTCATAGTGTAGCCACTGGCAAATTGCCCACCTCCAGTAAATACCCCCACACTCTTGCTCATGCGAGCAACCTAATTAAGCTCAGTGGTTCACTTAGAAAAGAATAAAAGGAGGAAATGTTGGGAAGAGGAGTCCAGAGGCAGTGTGAGGGGGATAGGAGAGGGTAATGGGGTGATACGATCAAAGTACATTATTTACATGTATGAAATTGCCAAAGAATAAATGAAAAATGTTAATTTACAAAAATAAATAAAACCATGCCCATAGTGCCTCTAAGAACAAGCTATTGCAGGGCCAGAAGAGGGTTGCACACCTATCTCTCCCTCGTGCACATCTATCGCTTCCTTGTGCACACTTCTTTACCTATCCCTTCCTCCCATGTTTCTGTTATGGGCAACAGTGTACTGACTCCAGTGTGAATGTCCAGAATTCAGATGTGTTCTAGAATAGGGGAACAGGAACCGTGGCTTAAGTCTTCCGTCTCCAATTACTGTGAAAGTCAACAGACTCCTGAGGAGATTTGCAAGACTGCCTTAGAGAAGCAATGGAAGCCTGGGTCCTTATTTCTTTAGGACACACTCATGTCAAGGCTGCATGCATCATCTCCCATGGTCCAGGCTGGGATAAAGCATGCCAAGTTTGAGTGCATCCTCTCTGCTTCTTCCACATACTCAGTGAAAAGACGTTCCAGCATCTTCTCCTTTACCTCTGCCTTTACCTTGTACTGTATCACACCTGACCAAGTAGGGGAGACAGGAAGCTGCCCATCCACTTCTGACAGTTCACCAGTACAGCAGCTTCTAGGACAGTGGTTCTCAACCTTCTTAATGCTGCAACCCAGTAATACAGTTCCCCGTGTTGTGGTGACCCCCAATCATACAATTATTTTCACTGCTTCTTCATACCTGCAATTTTGCTACTCTTATGAATCACAATGTAAATATCTGATATGCAGGGTATCTGAGATGCAATCCCTGTGAAAGGGTCATTGGACTCCTGAAGGAGTCATGCCCTACAGGTTGAGAACCACTGCTCTAGGACATAAGGTAGTAGTCAGCATTCTCTTACACACTAGCCCACACATCTTAACAGCTCTCTTGAGGTATGTTTTGTTTTTAAGACAGAGTCTCATGTAACTCAAGCTTGTCTTAAGTGCTATGTGCCTGAGGTGGTCTTGAACTTCTGATCTACCTGTCTCCACCTACCTAGTGCGGGAATTCTAGATCTGTGCTACCATATATAGCTATGACTTTGTATATTTAAGGTGTGAAGTAAATTTTGATACATGTATACCCATGAAACCATCATCACCATTGAGATGATGAAATAAATACCCATCATCCTCCTTCCTTCCCTTCTCCCCTCTGTCTCCAGGCAATCATGATTTGCTTTCTATTTCTATAGACTGGCTCCATTTTTCTGGAATCATATAAAATGGAATCCTATTGTATATACTACTACTATTTAATTTTGTCTGGTTTCTTTCACTCAATATAAATGTTTTCATATCCACATTGTATGTATTGGTGGTTCACTCATTTTTATTGTTGACTTCCATATTATTACATTGTATGGATGGACTACAATTTGTTTTTCCATTCACCTGTTGATGGATATTTGCCCCCTGCATAGTTTTGACTCTTACAAATAAAACCATTTTGAACATTTGTATGCTTTTTTTTTCCCCTCTTGGGTAGATACTATGAGACCCCAAAATGTGCCACCTCCAAAATATATTTCTTTGTCATATATCAAAATGGCCATTCTGAAAAACTGCAGACAACATTAACTCTGAAAAGATGGCTCCTTTTAGAGAAATGTATACCTGAAAAGGAAATCCATACTTATAAACAGCCAGCGAATATGTCCACAACCTTTCCCATCTGTCAGGCCCCTTTCTGCAGAGCAGAGATCTCTTCACAGGAAAAGGACACTGAGGGGGTGGGCATGTCTGAGAGCCACCACAGGCAGAAATTACTGCAGGGGGCTGTCACCTGGGAGGCTTCATCTGAATGGCACCCCTTGCTCTCTGAGGACCTGCTCTGCTGAGCCTTCCATTTCTCCATTCTCCTTCTCTCCAGAATCCCTCCCCCGCCCTCTGTTTAGCTCATATGCAAGCTCCACTATCCAGCCCTCCTTGGAGTCTTATGCTTTACGTCTGGCCCTTGTGTTTCTACAAGTTAATATTTGTTGCTTTTCTCCTGTTAATCTGTCTATTGACATTTTAATTAGTTCATACACTGAAATTATTGAAGCTTCAGAGGGAAAGGAATCAATTTAAAACTTCCCCCTAATGTCTACACGTGGAGTGGCTGTCTGTCCAGTAATTGCCATAGGGCTTCCCTGAATGGTTGCTTCATCCTGTAATGGGAACCCGCAGGCTGCTTTGCTGAAAGCCCTGGCTTTTCCCTGGGCTCAGAGATGCCCGATGGGGAACTGAAAACAGAGGAAAACTTGGCACGTTTGCCTTCACGTTGTGTCTGTTCCCTTAGTTACCCTGCCCCTGTGTCAGGTGCCTGCTCAGCTCTGCACAGTAGGCCCATTGGTCACTGAAGAAGTGTCTGTCTGAAAACGGATTACACAAGGTTGATGCGCCCTAAATCTACCTAGTCTCTCCTCTCTCCCTCAAGGGTTGAAGATGCCAAGGGAAGAGCTAGCATGCTTTAAAGATTTACAAGGATGCAATAACCAACATTGTCAACTGGTGACTTTTGCAACAGTCTGCTCCAGACCCTGGGAGCAGTGCTAGAAGTGACCAGTCCTTGTCCTGGACCTTCATGATGAGCCTACCTTCGAAAGAGATTGAACATCCAATGATACCAACTAAGACTGCCCCCTAAACTGGAGCAATCATTTCACGGTAGAAACCAGATTATCTGGTTTCCAAGCAGTGATGACTGAGGAGCCACCTCACAAAGACAGACTAAAGAGAACGACCAGCCAGACCACAGTTTGACGGAGACTGCTTGCCTGTGCCACTCTGGACTGCCCTGCAGGCAGGCCTGGGGATGCTGGTGCCCTTGTCTTTCCACAGTTATATGGATGAAAGTTTCTTTTTGGTCTTCTCCACTGCTTGTCATTTTGGTTGGTTGGGTCTCTTTGGGTTGATACCTTAGGACAGTTGGAAGAACCTAGTCCTTTGGGACCCCTGAAGCTGAGGCCTTTTCCCTGAGACCCCAGCGGTGTGGGAGAGTCACATCTGCATCCTCACCGTGCTCACCATGAGGAGTTTTATTTTTTGTTTTTGCAGCGCTGAGGATCCTCTCCACACTCAGCTAGTCATTTTGACAGGACGCTGTGGCATCTTGTAGTTTTCACTGACATTCTTCATGACCTCAGACCTTTCCCTGGTGTTTTGTTATTTTTTTTTTTGTTTTTGATTTAGATCCTTTTCTTTCTTTCTTTTTTTTTTTAAAAAAAAAACTTAGATCTTTTTTTTAAGATTTATTTATTATGTATAGTGTTCTGCCTACATGTCTGCCTGCAGGCCAGAAGAGGGCACCAGATCTCATTATGGATGGTTGTGAGCCACCGTGTGGTTGCTGGGAATTGAACTCAAGACCTCTGAGAGCCATCTCTCCAGCCCCCCTTAGATTTCAATAGGCATGTATTCCGGATTTGCAGATACTTTCCTCCAGCCTGTGGATTACCTCTTTTGTTATTTTCAGGGTCTTTTTTTTAAGTGCATGTGGATGTGTGCAGACACTTGTGCAGGCACACGTGGAGGTCAGAGGGCAGCTTGTGAAGCAGGTTCTCTCCATCCGCCTTTACCGGGGTTTCGGGATCACCAGGCTCATGTAGCAAGTGCCTCTACCAGCTGAACTATCTTGTTTACCAACAGTATGTCTTTGAAAACAGTGACCTTGTTTACGTCAGTTTGTCAATATTGATTTGTGCTTTAGTTATTATGTTAGGGCTTTGCCTAACCCAAGGTCTTAAGATTCTGCCCTCTTCTTCCTCCTCCTCTTCTTGCTCCTCCTCCTCCTCCTCCTCCTCTTCCTCCTCCTCCTCCTCTTCTCCCTCTTCTTCTAGTTTTATCATTGTTATGAACTTCTGCTAAGTGGTTGAACACTATATATGCATTTTACTCGAACTCATCTTTTTCTTTCCTTGGTTTATTTTGGGGTGCTGAGGGCTGAACCCAGGCCCTCATACGTGTGACACAAAGCACTCCACCACTGAACTGCGTCCTTAGCTGAAGTCTCATTTTCATTACCAGCCTCTATTAAAAACCAGACCTCTGCCTTAGACTCCAATGTCAGTGCTCTTACCGGACAGCAGTGCAGATCCTTCTGTGGGCTGGTCAGTTAGCAGCAGTTATCAGGGTCTGTTTTAAATTCTGAATTTTAAGGTGTTGGTGTGCTTGAACGATATTCCGCCCCCTCTCTCCTCACCTCATTAACTTAAATACCAACTCTCTAAAATGTGTCTTTTTATTCAACAAGTTCAAATACCCCTATAATGTCTGTTAGCAGTAATCATAAATTTTTAATTTAAATCTTACAGCCATGGGAAGTTCTTAAATTTTGAGTTATAACTCATATATATATATTCTAGGTGCAGAAAATATGATACAAGATATTCAAGCTTAAAAACGTATTATTTTGGGTAAAAGTGTGTGGGAGAAGTAGTATGATACATTAGCTGGAAGAGGAGAAGGAGCGGCGTAAACGCTCAGTTGTTGATGGATTCTTCCAGTATTTTTTTTTAATGTTGTGTTTTTTAAGATTCTGTTGGCTACATTTAAAAGAATAGTTTTGCTTTTAAAATGTCAGTGTTTACAATATCCCAGAAATTGCATTTAAACTATGATGAAAAATTCTACATGTCAACTGAGAAACCATAGTGAGCGTGACTGAATTTTTCAGTCATTTCAGAAAACGTGTGGGTAAAATAATAATAATAAAGAGACACCCACCACTCTCCTCCACTGCATTCCCATGAAGAACTGAGCAGGAGTTGGCATAATGCTGGCTGGGAGCTGACAGTCACTAATGAGCAGGGAGGTGAGATGTTCGGGAGAGGGCCTCTGCCTGTGCACCAGGGACTGGTTCCTTCTGAATGGGGCCAGGCAGGCAGGAGGGCCAGCCTCCTCTTTCCTCTGAAAGGGAGTTTGAAGGTATGAATCCTAAGCAGAGCCAATTTTACCTATTCTGGTTAAAGATTCCCCTGAGCAGCTATTTGGGTGGAGGAAGAAGGGACCAGAGAGTGAATTCTGAGCCATACAGGTGGGTAGATATCCTGAAGACAGAATGCTCCTGGGGCTGCAGGGATCAGAACCGCGCCAGCCATCTTTACTAAGGTGAATGAAGACTGACACATGAGCTGGAGGCATGCAGGGTCTTTCTCTTTCCCCGGTTTCTCTCCGTACTTCAGCCTGGGCTTTGGAGTGGAGTTCTTCAGCGTGCCTGGGCAAATTTCTTCCTTTGTGAGTATTTTTTTATCTGATGGTTTAAATGAGAATGGCCTCCATAGGCTTGCACATTTGAAGACTTGGTCCCAGAGTAGATGGAACTATTTGGGAAAGATTAGGAGGTGTGGCCTTGTTGAAGGAGGCGTGTCATTGGGGATGGGCATTGAGGTTTCAAAAGACCTGCTGTGCCCAGTGCTTTCTGCCTAGTGGTTGTTGCTGGAAATCCAGCTCTCTGAATCAATAAGCCAAATTGAATGCTTTCTTTTTGTAGGTTGCCTTGGGTGTGGTGTTTCGTCACAGCAATAGAAAAGCCACTCAGACAGAAGCAGACATGATGAGCCGTGGTGGTGAGACTGAACATGAGGTAATGATGGCCATGACAGGATGGCAGCCGAGATAGGGGTGTGAGACTCATTTTTCCTGGCTAAACACAGTCTGGTCCTCCCCCTGCTTCTTGTCTCAAGTCCCTCCCACACAGATCAAGTACAGCTTCTCCCTAACCATTTCGAAACCATGTTCCCCGATGAATGTTAAAATGAAGCTTTAGGGAATAGAGATCTTCTACAATACAAAGTGATGACTAAGCCGGGGGAGGGACTGACTCCTTGCTCAGGTCAGGGGTGCTGGCAGTTCAGGGCCGGGGGAGATAGGCAGGAATGGGGAGAGCTTCGGGCTGAGATAGGGAAGTGCTGTAGTAACCCAGGCAGCTTTCATGGCAGAGCTCTGGGAATCCTGTCCAGAATGTTTGCTCACCTGCCAAATTAGGTTCCGAAAGACCCAGCATGACTCACCTCCTTCAGGTCAGGCTCTTAAAGCCTTTATTAACTAAAACCTTGTCAACCAGTTGCACCTTAGTCAGACTCTGGCTATCTAATTGGTACTTTAAAAACAGAGACCCAGGAAATGTAGGGCATCAAAACAGGGTTTGATTGGGAGCAGAGATGTGGTGAGGTCCTCCAGGGGCGTTTAACTAGGGAGGCAGGTACTTGGTAAATCAGCTGTTAGAGAGAAAGGGAGAGAGAGAGACAGAGAGACAGAGAGAAACAGAGAGAGAGAGGAAGTAGCCTTAGCTGATTTTCCTTTCTCTTCTGTTTGCAGAGGGGAGGACCCTGTGTATGTGCTAGGCAAGAACTCTATTACTGGGCTATATCTGTAGCCCTGTTTTTTGTTTGTTTATTTGTTTGTTTATTTATTTATTTATTTATTTATTTATTTTGTTTTTCGAGACAGGATTTCTCTGTGTAGTTTTGGAGCCTGTCCTGGAACTCGCTCAGACTCTCAGACTCAGAGATCCACCTGCCTCTGCCTCCCGAGTGTTGGGATTAAAGGCATGAGCCACCACCACCCAGCCCTGTTTTTTTTTTTGGTTTTTTCGAGACAGGGTTTCTCTGTGTAGCTTTGCGCCTTTCCTGGAGCTCACTTGGTAGCCCAGGCTGGCCTCGAACTCACAGAGATCCGCCTGGCTCTGCCTCCCGAGTGCTGGGATTAAAGGCGTGCGCCACCAACGCCCGGCCCTGTTTTATTTTTTTAAGTAAGTTTTAGTTTAAAATATTGCTGGGTGGTAGTGGCACATGCCTTTAATCCCAGCACTCAGGAGGCAGAGGCAGGTGGATCTCTGAGTTCGAGGCCAACCTGGTCTACAGAGGAAGTTGCAGGATAGCCAGGGCTACACAGAGAAACCCTGTCTCAAAAAACAAAGAGAAAAAAAAAAGCTATGATGATGATGATGTATGTGTGTATATGTGCAATGTGCGCACACACCCATGCCTGTGCCACAGCATGTATTTAGGAGTCAGAGGACAATTTGCAAGAACCATTCTCTTCTCTCATCATGTGGGTTCCAGGCATCGAACTCAGGTCAGCCACCTTCCATGGCAACCAATTCTATCTGTTGAGGTATTTTCTCCACCCTTTTTAAAGCTATTAAGGCCACGACTCACTTCCTTGTCTGGGCTGTCCAGACAGTTCTTGACATTTGCAATCCTCCTGCCTCAACCACCTGAGTGCCTGGGATTATAGGCCTTTGACTTTGCACCCAACTGTTTGGTTGCTCTTGTTCCCACAGAATCAGTGGTCATTCCACCAAAACTGTGGGATCTCCTCCAAGAAGAGAAATGGGTTGACAAGATGGCTGAGCCGGTAAAAGCACTTGCCACCCAGCCTGATGACCGGAGTTTGGTTCTTGGAACCCACATAGTAGAGGGAGAGAACCGGCTCCCACAAATTGTCCTCTGGCTTCTACATACATGCTGTGATGTGTGTGTGTGTGTGTGTGTGTGTGTGTGTGTGTGTGTGTGTGTAATAAAATTATCTCAAGAGAAGCAGGTAGGAATAAACTGCAAGACACGCTGTGACATTACAGTAACTGAACAAAACAAAACCAATAGAATGGACAGCCTATCAAAGCTTAAAATACATGGACTCTGAGCGGTTGTCTTTTTCAGAGTTCACCCCGCCCTCATAGTCTTTGCCTCGATGCCTGTAACACAAGTTTGAAGGCATCTGATGTCTTCCGTTAGGGCTTTGGTTGAATAAATGGTGGGCCAGTTGTCAGGGAAGAGAGAAACAGAGATCCTGACGAGGGCTGGAGGTGGGAAAGCCTCCGAGCAGCCTCACAGATGCATGCGTGCGCGTGGCTCAGAACACACACCTGGACAAATGTTAAAAACCAACCAGGGTTCCAGCTGGGGCCGAAGCCAGACAGCGCCATCTCAGAACGAAGCTTCTGGGATGCAAGGATGAATCCGAACTTTCCCTCTGAAGTATGAAATTCTTCTTACAGCTTTGCGACTAAGATCTGCAGGGGTCAGATTTTAAGCCAGGCGTTTCTGTGTAGCAACAGCGACGGCTCAGGGCTGTCAGTGATGGGATGGCTCAGTGGGCACGTCACTACAGCTTCATCATCAGGGACAGATGTCACAGTAGTGAAAACTACAGTCTCACGGAGCCCAGGCTGGCCTTAACCTTACCCTGTAGCCAAAGATGAGCTCTGAGTTCTGATCCTCCCACCTCCTGAGTACTTGAATGGCAGATGTGAACTATCACATTCTGACCTCCTCTGTGCCCGGGCTGGACCTCAAGGCTGAGTGCTCTCTGGGTAAACACTGTACCAACTCGAAAGCCTTTCACTTTCTGAGTACTATTACACTGTGCAATACTATTTCCTTTCCCTCACTTCTCCACATACTCCTTTGTCTGGATCAAAGGTGATTTAGTCACAAATATTAGACATATTAGTATCTTTTTTCTGCTTATGAAGTGTCGAGGTAGAAAAACTGACATTATTTTTTTAAATTAAATTTTCGTAAGGTGAATTCCCAAATACAATTTATTTCTGAAAGACTCATAACCTAAATGGGATTAAATAGCCAAAATGAACATAATTCTTAAAAGTAATTTCGTTTGATTTAATGAATGTGAGCCAGTCATCAAGGCGGTTGACAGCTATTAGACTCACGATTTCATCAAATCTCTATTATTCCGCCTTCGATCATTGAAAACTGTTCAACATATATTGGCTCACAAAGATTATAATAATGTTCTTTCTGAATTTATCTGACTAATATTCTTTTAAACTCTCAATATTTTCCCCAGTTCACTTGCTTTTTCCGAGTGCTTGAATTGTTTTGGAACATAAATTAATTGCTTTTGTAATCAGCATTAATTATCATGGCACTTTCATCTCGCAATCCTAAGTGTACACACGTAGCTTCACTGACTAATAGAGTGTTCACATGGGATGCATGAGAGAGATCTTCACAGCTAGACATTTACAGTATTTTCTATTAACAAACTTAAAGGCAAGCCTTGCGCCTGTCTCTGCTGTAGACGGGCTGCTTAGATTCAGTGATGACCTCCTGCAACCGTAGCTGTCGATCAAGCTCAGCTCCAAATGCTGAAGGCAAAAGGGCAGTTTGCAGATTTGGGGCTGAACTCCCAGTGCATCTCGTACAAGCGCCAACGCAGACAGTCTCCCATTTACGGAGATCTGCTTTCTGGTTTTCAGATTGTATGAAAACAGTAAGAATGTAGTTAAAACCGTACTTCAAAGTTTTTAATTTTATTATTTGCTCTTCCTGGCAATAAATATGTGGTATCCTACTCTCAAAATACCCTATGGTGTCGGTGAGCTACCACACAGCCATGTGAGATGCTCTCAGTACTTCATTAGAAAGCATGCTTTGTGTTAGCTGATTTTGCCCAAATACAGGCTATGTGGCTGTTTTGAGTACATTTGACATAGGCCAAAGGAAGCTGTGATGTTTGGTGTGTCAGGCATATGAGGTGCATTTTGACTTATATTTTCAGGGTTACCTTAGGTTTACAGGCATGCTATCCATCGTAAGTGGGGAAGCATCTTCGTACATGAACCCGCATATGCATGTATCTCTATGACCCCAGCTTCCTCAGGGAGGAGAACCTAAGAATTAAGACTGGGAGACATGTATAATGGTAAAATATTATACAATGGGAATTAAAAAGCTAAAAGATTTGGAACGTTTTTACCATAAAGAAATGGCATGCTTAAGGAGTGTCTTCTTCTTTTCTTTTTCTGTGGCAGTGACAGATACTTGGACACAAACAACTCAAGGGAGAAAGGGTTTATTTCAGCTCACAGTTAGAGGATACAGTTCGACATGATTGGGAAGTCAAGGCAGCAGCTTGGAGCAACTGGTCACATCTCACCCATAACCAGGAAGCAGCAGGGATGAGTGCAGGCCGCTACTCAGTTCCATTCCTCCACTTTCACAGTCCGGGATTCCGGCTAGGGAATGGTGCCGCCCACAGCGGGCAGGTCTTCCCACCTCAATTAAAGCAATCAAGATAAATCCCTCACAGGTATGCCTAGAGACTCATCCATTTCCCAGGAGGTTCTAGATTATGTCAAACTGACAATCATAGGGAGGTTGATATGTGTATCCTGATTTGAACAGTGCACAGGTAAGTGTGCAGCAAAACATTCCATAATACCTATAACTCTATACCATCTTAGGTTATCACTTAAAATTAGTTTAAAAAAGACTGTATAGTGTTTTGGGTTTTTGTGTTGGTTATTTGTTGTTGGGGGGGAGTCTCATTATGTAGCTCTGGCTGCCTAGAACTCACTACATAGACCATGCTGGCCTCATACTTACAATGATCCTCCTGTCTCTGCCTCTTGAATGTTGGGATCATAGGTGTGCACCACAATGTCCAGTTGTATATTCTTTCATATTCTTCAATTTTAAAAAATTATACTTATTTATTGTGTGCATAAATATGCCCCTGCACTTGTGAATTTGCCATGGCACACACGTAGAGGTCAGAGGGCAGCCTATGGGACTCAGTTCTCTCCTTACACCATGTAGGTCCCAGGATTGAACTCAAGTGGTCAGCCTTGCCCACAGAGACCAGAAGAGGACATCAGTACCCCAGAAATTGGAGTGACAAGCAGTTGACAGCCATTATGTGGATGCTGGGCACTGAACCCTGGTCCTCTGCAAGAGCAGTAAATGCTCTTAACCACTAAGCCATCTCTCCAGTTCACTGTCTGGTGTTTTTTAAATCCCAGTAGTTTATCCCTTGGCTTGTTGTGAAATATTATTTTAAGATGTGTTACATTTGTTTATGCTGTGGAACATTTGTTTTAATGATGTAAATATGTGTTGCATTCTTTTATGGTGCATTTGTTTAACTCTGTGAAGCTGTTGTTACTTTGCCTGTCTAAAACACCTGATTGGTCTAATAAGGAGCTGAATGGCCAATAGCTTAGCAGGAGAAAGGATAGGCAGGGCTGGCAGGCAGAGAGAATAAATGGGAGGAGAAATCCGGGGGGCAAAGATCAAAGAATGAGAAAAGAAGGGGCCAGTCACACAGTCACACAGCCAGACATGGAATAAGAAGGAAAGAAAAGATGTACAGAAATAGAGAAAGGTAAAAGCCCAGAGGCAAAAGGTAGATGGGATAATTTAAGTTAGAAAAGCTGGCTAGCAAGCCAAGCTAAGGCCAGGCATTCATAAGAAATAATAAGATTCCATGTGATTTATTTGGGACCTGGGTGGCGGACCACCAAAGAACAAAGAGTAAAACAACCAACAACAGGTACTGGCTTAAAGTTCAGAGGTTCAGTCATTATCCTCATGGTGGGACATGGTGATGTACAGGCAGACATGGTGCTGGAGAAAGAGCTGAGAGTTCTACGTCTTGATCACCAGACAACCAAAGGAGTCTGTAACACTGGGCATAGCTTAAGCATATATGACCTCAAAGCCCACCCCCAAAGTGACACATTTCCTCCAACAAGGCCACACCTCCTAATAGTGCCATTCCCTGTAGTCTAGCATTCAAACACATAAGTCTATGAGGGCCATACCTATTCACACCACCACAGCCATTGTGTTGTGGATCCATCAAATGATTAATCCATTGATTGCGTCATTACCCCCATGATCTAATTGTCTCTGAGTATGCCATCACAGACACAGCCCGAGGCCTCTCTAGACTTCTAGGCACTCCTGGATACAGTGGTGCTGATGGTCAAGACTGAGAGCACAGCAGTACCCACTGGCTGGTACTGGTAACCTGGTTTCTCTTTTCACCTGAAGCTCCCCTTTCAGAGCACTGCAGTTTGGAGGAGAGACAATAGCTATTTAGTTGGCTCAAGAAGGCATTTTCAGGACCAGTGAGATGGCTCAGTAAGTAAAATCCTGGAGATCTGAGTTCAATCCCCCAAAACACCCATAAAGTCAAAAGGAGTGAATTGACTCTGCAATGTTACCGTCTGGCTCTGACATGTGCATTATGGCATGTACCTTCCCAATACACACAATAAACAGGTAAATGTGTATGTGTGTGTATGAGAAAGAGAGAGACAGAGACAGAGAGACAGAGGAGACAGACACAGAGAGAGACAGAGAGATACAGAGACAGATACAGAGAGAGGCAGAGAGAGAGAGGGAGACAGAGAGAGACAGAGATAGAGAGATTTTTGTAGCAGGCTTTTTCTTTGGGCAGCCAGTTCACAAAATATGACATGGAGACTTATTATTAATTATGAAAGCTTGGCCTATAGCTTGGGCTTGTTTTTAACTAGCTCTTATAATTTAAATTAACCCATTTCTATTCATCTACATGCTGCCATGTGGCTCGTGGCTTTTACCTCTCCTCCTGTGTGTCTTGCTTCCTCTGTGTCCAGCTGACAACTCCCCTTTTTCCTTCCCAGAGTTCTGTCTGTCCAGAACTCCCGGCTATACCTCCTGCCTAGATAGTGACTGTTTAGCTTCTTATTAAACCAATCACAGTGATATATCTTTACACAGTGCAATCAAATATCTTGCAACATATTTTGGGGTTGGGGAGATGGCTCAGCAGTTACTTGTTCCTCTTGCAGAAGACGAAGGTTCTGTTCCCAGCACCCAAGTGGTGGTTCAGAACCATCTGTAACCCTTGTTCAAAGTGATCTAATGCCCTCTACTGACCTCCGCAGACACCAGACACACATATGGTATTCAGATATACATGCAGGCAAATCATCCATACACATAAAATAAAGATTTTTTTTTAAAGGAGATGACACCATTTTCCCAGGTTCCAGTGTGAGGACAATGGGCTCAATGTGCCCAGTTGTCCAGGGTTCCAGCCCTGAGCAGCACAGCTCCTTCTGTGACCAACATCTTCTTCCAGGGATGACCACCAGTGACACTCTGGTCAGCAATGTATTCCCACTTTACCAAGACTAAATCAGAAAGCCACATGATATGCTCATTAACTACTTGCCTCCACTTCTGGGAATGTATCCTAAGGGCATGTAAGAAAGACACACAAGGAGGCCTAGAATAGTAATCACTGGGAAAGGAATATGTGAAACAAATCAGAGTGGCTAATGCAAATTATGATAAATTTATGTGGTAGAATGATTATATTTATATAGCAGGGGAGAGCAAATTTAGGTAATAAAAATGAAATTCAAGTGACAGACTGTTTCAAGTTTTTCAACTGTTATGCAAACACTTCAGAGTATACTGTGGTGTAATGACCTGGGTAAAAATTGCATTTTCTCTAATTGAAGTGGTAGCATGGGGGAACTTTATCACTCGTGGGACTCTGCAAACAAGGCCCTCTCTCCTCTCCCTACCCACTGCCAGGACAGGGGCTGCAAGGGACCCTGAGGCTTGCAGAAGAATTTCTAACAATATAAGAAAATTATGACATAATGTTATATGTTAAAAATCAGAATAAAACTCACACACTTCGTATGCCTTACTTTTATAAAATGCCACCAAATTCGCACAGAACCACAGACAAACATCTGGAAAAGACATATTAAGATATTGATGATTGTCTATTTAGGATATGAGTATTTTATTAGGTTTTTTTTGTAGTCCAAAATTACTTTTCTTTTTTGAGACACGGTCCTTTTCATCTCAGACTGGCTTCAAATTCACTATATAGTCAGGATCCTTCTGTCTCCACCTTCCAAAGGTTGGGATTATTATAGGCATGCACCACCAGGCCCAGTTTATTCTGTGTTGGCATTGAACCCAGGACTGCATGCTAGACAAGCACTCTGCCAACTGAGCTACATCCCCAGCCCTAATTACTTTTTTTTTTTTCTCCTGTTCTGGGGAGTCAAACCCAGGGCCACATGGATACAAGGCACATCCGATCCCCTTCCCAAATTATCTTCCTTCCTTTTAACTTAAAAACAAAGGCTCATTTAGTTCCTGGTTTTGGAAGGACAAGGGTCAAACAGCTCAGCACAGTTAGAGCAAAGGCCCATCTTAAATGCAGCACATTGTGGCTAGGTGCAGGTGGGTATTTCTGGCCTCAAATTTTCTTTAATGAACACATACCATGGTAATGATGGGGGAAAATAAACCCCAACATTCATTTAGCATCAGGAGCTCAAAGACTCGTTCCTCTGCTACTGCCTCTCCTATGACCAATAAGTTGTAGTAAATACATCACAAAGTCATGAGTGGGACCATACCTTATCTCCGTTGCCACCATTATAGAAATCGCGGTCTAGCCACGTGGTGAGCGGCAGCTGGATTTCCTTACCTGTGCTCTTACCTTTTTCCTGGTGCTGATGACTGTCCCATTGTGTGGGAGGAGGATGAAAGACAAGGGGTCCTGGGACAGCTGTCATCATTCTCTTTCTCGACCTGAGTCCTTGTTGCAAAGATCTTGCCCAGAGTTACTAAGCTATATTGTTACTTTGCCTGACTTTTCTGTACCTGTCTTTTATTAAAAAAAAAAAAAAAAAAAGTTTTTAACCATGCAACATAAATAAACACTCAATGATCTAGCTGAAGCGTACACATTGATTTTTCATACAACCCCCTCTTTTTAGTTTCTTTCTCACCCTCCCCCCATTTCTGATCCTTTTCTGAAATCCTTTGGATGTTGGGGCCCCCCTTCCCACTC
>CABHPP010148375.1:35478-50044 GCA_902168425.1 Peromyscus attwateri
TGCGGAAGCCGGAACAGTGATTCGAAGAAAAGTTTCGGTGTGTTACGTTTACAGACAAATTCCCCCCCCCCCCCGCTTTCTGTCACTGTAGACAGACAGACCTCCCTCCCATAGCTCCCATATCCACGGTCAACCGAGCACAGGTGGAAAGCGTTTCGGGGGAAGAATTTGCATCTGAACTGCACACACCCAAACTTTTCTTCTCATCGTTATTCCCTGAGCAGTCCGGAACAGTGATTCATAATGCATTCACATCGCATTAGGTATCAGAAATAATCCAGAGAAGGTTCAAGAGGGTGTGCCCCGCCTACACGCAAATGCCTTTCCATTTTGCATAAGGGACTGTGAGCATCCGCAGGTTTGGGCATCCACAGGGGGCAGTGCCTAGGAACCAGTTCCCCAGGAATACAGATGGACGACTTATTATGAGTTGGGATTAGAACTACATCCTAGTTTTATTGAAAGTGGTGTCAGAGCTTTTGTTTTTTATTCCCTTTGCTTTGGGAGGCTGATTCTGAGAGAAAGGGGAAGAACTGTATTCGCATAACAAGTTAAAATCCTTAGATCTCTGTCTTGGTTTTTACCATAATCATTGTAAGACTTTTTTTTTTTGTTTGTTTGTTTGTTTGTTTCCTGTAGCCTCTAAATTTGCTGCAGTGAATATGCACGGCTTTAAGACAGTCGGCTTACACACAGAGTGAACATGAAAGGGACCAAGAAGGCCCGAAGCACCGGCTCTGGCCTCTCCCTCACTCTCACTGAGCCAACGGGGTGGAGAAGGCCCGCTTTCCTCTGACACTTCAGCCTCCTGATGTCTGCCAGAGAACACCTCCTTGTCAGGGCACGTGAAGAGGGTGACTTTCAGGGTCCTTTGCTCTGAGCTGGGGGTATTTGTTAAACAGCCTTTGCCGACCATGCCAGCTTCTCTGCATGCATGCAGCATGGTGTCCCCCCCATGCATCCTGAGATTAACCTCCAAAACCATGCTCTGATAAGAGAATTCAGGTGTGTGTGTGTTAAGGTACCCAAGGGTGTACCGTCCCAGGGACATCGTTCCAGTCAACAGAGGTACACTTTGTTTGGCGGTTCTCCTTGACAGCACCCACAGAGCTGTCCCTCACTTGGGCACATGTGAGTGGCACTGGCAAGGCAGACACACTGGCCCTGGAACACTTTCAGTTTTATTAATTAGCACTACCCGGTTCAAGGCAATTGAAACTCCAGGATCTAAAACGACCCTCAGGCCTCCACAAGCTCTGGGCTCAGGGGCCTGACATGAACCATACAGGGATCCAAAAGCCTGTACTCTATTCCCCTTGGCCCAGGAACATTGGCATTTGAGCTGTCTCATGTGAGCACCAAAATTCCAGGAAGGCTCCACCTCTCCTTTCTTCCAGACACCTTCAAGCTTCAAGTATTTCTTTCTCTGCTCCCCAAGACCCTTCACCCCTCTACCACAGAGAGTGCAGGCTTCCTAGCCCATCTACCTTCCTTTTTACTGAGAATCTTATGAGAATTGATCTATCCAATTAAGCCAGGAAATTGTTCTCTAAATTTAACATGTCCATCAATCGTACCCACAATGGCCACATTGATTTGGAGGACTGGAGCTTTGAGGTGATTTTTATTTAATCCAGCACAAACTCCATTAGGCTCCCCCCCTCACAGGCATCATTTCTCAATTTGGTTTTGTTAAACTCAGCTTCGAGCATATCCCATGAATCATCCTCATCAATGCCCTCCTGCTGAATTCCCCATCTCCATGCAGGAGCTGCTCAGGGCAGGCCCACACCACTCTGTGCTGTTGACTTTGCTGTACCTAGTAACCTCACTGGTGAATTCTGTTTACACCCAGCTTCTTTTCTGAAAGAAGAATATGTGTGTGCATATAAACCCCCACACAGAAAGATGGTCTCTATTAAACTCAAACTCCACTCCGGTCATTTCCTCCATCTTGAGAAACCATCTGTTAGCTCGAGCATTGCCTTGATGGGCTACTCCATGCCAAGAGGACCCACACACATATGCACAAAGACAGTTCCATTTGGAGACTGGATATCATCTTTAATTAATAATGTCACAGCTTAACATCCTTTTCGTTGCTGTGGCAGATGGCGTGTGTGTGTGTGTGTGTGTGTGTGTGTGTGTGTGTGTGTGTGTGTTCCTGAATACATGAGGGGCCAGCAGAGACTCCCAAGCAGTTCTCAGCCAACGACTCTTGAGCAGCAACAGTCTCCATAGGCATGGAGGTCAGACTCTGCCTCCTGTGGTCTTGAGTCTTTCTTCCTTCCGGGCCACCTTGCGTGCGTTCTGAAGGCAAGGCTAAGGCCTGTACCGAGTCAAATCAAAGGGCCTCTCAGCACAGCCCAGCCTCCAGGTCTCAGACCTCACTGCCCCTAACCAGAGGGATGCCCCTGGTCAAGATACAGACTGTCTGACAGAGGTGGTCAACCTAGGCCAGCACTGGTCCCCTGTGACACCCAGGGAGCAGCATCAGAGTGGTCCAGCTCTGGGCTGAGAGCTGAAGCTGCTGGGACATTTGATGAATTCCTTTCATTGACAAGCTGGATGCGGCTCAGGCGTTTTGGAGGGCCATTCAAAAGGGGCAGACTTGGTGGCGGCCACTGGAGGTCATTTCCAACCCAAACCAAAGAGCCCTCTCTCCTGCCATCTCTACTCTCCAATTTCCACACATGCCCAGTAGGTCCACAGCTCAGACATGGCAGGGGAAAGTGATGGTGGGTCACAGGAGACCATGAAACCTGGGCTGAACTGGATCTGCAGCCATGTGCCAGCCTGAAGCCAGCCCTCTCTCCCATGGTCAATGACAGGCAGAGCTTTCTGAAAGCAGATGGGCCCCCCCACAGGCCAGGCAAGCAAGTTCTCAGCCCGGGGCAGAGGGCAAACCAAAATGGCTCTACTGTCCCATTCCACTGTTCTGTGCCTTGGGAAGGCAAGGAGCCCAAGTCCAGGAGGGTGGGATCAGCTGTTGGGGAAACAGCGCTGTCCAGGTGAGGCCTCTGGCCGGAAGCTGGGCTTGTTCAGTGGGCTGGGGTAGTAGGTGGTTGTGTACACATTGGTCTGCTGTAGTGGGTAGAAGTTGGCTCTGTCGTCAGGGATCAAGTTATTCTTGTTCAGTGTCTGCGGGGAGGAGAAGGAACCAGAGAAAGGAGAGAAGGGATAAGGAAAGGACCAGCCTGGGGCAAGGAGTCCTGGAAGCCAACCATTAAGGGGAAAGTCTAACTATCGACACAGTGCTCCTTCACGTGACCACTGCTCCCCCACCCCCCACCCAGCACAGAGCCAGGACCACAGTCCCATTCACCCTGCTTGGCGTCACGCAGAGGTTCCCACCTTGAATTCCATGGGGGTGTACTTCTCATTCTTGGGGGTGCCTCCACCCTTGTAGTGCAAGTGGTTAGGGGTGGCAGGATGGACCAGCGTGGATTCCTGAGATTGGCGCCGGCAGTGCTGGCAAGACAGGTACACCGCCAAGGTCAAGAGCCCAGAGCCCAGGAAGCAGGACACACCCGTGGCTACCAGCTGGATGAGACTGAACCCTGGAGGAAGAGAAGGGCGGGAAAGGGAAGGGCTGCTGGCAAGGAGAAGGCCTTCTGACTGTCTTCCTGGGAGCAGACACATCGTCAAGAGGTTCCAGGATGTGGAGAAAGCTAAGGGCTTTGGGGCCAGAACCAAAGGGGGGCAGGGGGGGATGCTGTCCCCAAGACCCCCTCTCCCAGGACAGCCTGTAGGTGGAGTCAGAAGTGACAACCTAAGGATTTGGATGCAGGCTGATGATGGCCTCCTAGCCGGGAGGCCTCGGAGGGGACCCGCTCCCCCCCCACACACACACACCCAGGCTTGGCTGTCTGCAGCAGAATTGAGAAGAATGCAGACTCAAGCGGTGGATGAGGGACTGTGACATGAGTGACATGGATGGAGGGCAGTGACAGGAGTGATTCTTTACCTCCACAACTGGTGGTCTCCTCCACACTGGAGGCAGGCAGGATGACTGCAGGGGGATAAACGGATATGGTTGGAACAGAGTGAAGAAGGGGGACTCCCGCCTGGGCTGGGTGTCATCTAGGAGAACCTTTAGGTCAATGGCCTTCACTCCCTCCAGCTTCTCTGTAGATCCCCTCCTCCCTCTATAGGGTGGACCCTTCAATAGGTTCCGTAGTATGAGAGCCTCAAGCATGAGACAAATGTATCATTTCTGATGCTTCATCCTGTACTCCAATCTCCACCACAGGGTTCAGGTTTCAGAAGGGGAAGGGCGTAGGGGGAATGGGAGTGTGTGTGAGGGGACCGAGGGGGAGATGGTGGAAAAGTACTAGCCAAAGGACCTACCAGGAATCTCACTGTAGGGACAGGGCCGGCTCTGGCTGCTGTTGCCAGGACAGGCACCTGGCCCTGGGACAAGCTCCTCACAGCTCCGGCTCCGGCTCTGGGCCCCATCCTCCGTGCAGACACCCCACTCAGACCACAGTGACCAGCCTTCTGTGGATTGTGGGTTGGGATGAGGTTGAATGTCTCAGAATTTCCCTGCTGAGGGTTAGCAGCTCCCAAACATCCCCCCACTCCCAGTCAGAGGCACCGGGTACCTGGGCAGGCCTGCGTGGCACACAGTGCCTCCTCCGTGTGCAGCCCAAGGCAGATGTCTTCACCCGGGGACGGCGCGGGGTTGGTGCAGGAACGGGTGCGTTGATAGTGGCCACCGCCGCAGGATGTTGAGCACTGGGACCATGCGGTCCAACAGGACCAGGCACCCCGCACTGTAAGCGTGGGTTGGGTGTGTGTATGTGTGTGTGTGAGAGAGAAAGAGAGGCTGACCTGGGCCTCATTCCCTCAACATCCACCCCACCCAAAACCAACAGATCAAAGTATTAAAGGATGTCTCCCCAAACTCCGTATGAGTTTCATCTCGAATCAAGTTCCCTATTTGGCTAGCTGGGTAGAGGAAAGAAAAAGCGCAGCAATAATGAAGAAAGGAAGCCCTCGCTCCTGCTCCACTCCAGTAGCCACTGAGTCCATGGAGAGGGCAGAACTCAGCTCTCAGTGAGTTGAAACTGTTCTAGATAACGAGTTCCAGGCTAACCAGGCCTACTGTCTTAAATAAACAATAAGCAAACAAATAAATAAAATCTGGGACCCCTTGCAGAATTGGCAGAGAGAGATCACCTCCTCAGGCTTGAGAGTTCCTGGGGAGATGGAACTTTTGCCCGAGGCTAAAGTTTTCTTCCATAACCTTACCTGGGCAAGCCTGCGGGTTGCAGTCTTGGTACTCAGCAGCGTCTCCCACGCAGGGCAGTCCTCCGTTGCGGGGCTCCGGGTTGGTACACGTTCTCTTGCGGACGCGGAAGCCCAGCTCGCAGTCCCGGGAGCAGGATGACCAGGGGCCCCAGGCGGCCCAGCCACCGCTCAGAGAGTGTGGGGACGTGCTCCCGCTGCGCAGGAGATCCTCCACCAGGGCTGCAGAAGGCCGGCAGGCTCAGCGATCTCGGTGCTGGGCGGCTCGCACCGCCCCAAGCTACCCCGGCACCACCGCTTCCGGCCTCCCTCCCCACCGCCCCAGGCCGTACCGTCGGTGTCGCAGGCTCCGCTGCCGTCGGCGGGGCAGGTCCTGGTCTCCGTCCTCCTCTTGCCGAACTGCAGGCCGTGCGGGTCCGGCAGCGGTGCGCGACACGTGAAGCGGAAGCGCTGCTCCTGTCGTGCGCCACCCTGGGTCACGTTCACCGGCAGCCAGGGCGTCCAGGGTGTGTTGCGCCGCACTTCTGGGCAGGCTTCGGGGTTGCACGTCTTGAACTCCTTCGGGGGGCGGGGGGAGGGTGGTTTCAGAGCCTGCAGGCTTCCCCGCACCCCGCGCCCCGGCCCCACTCCCCGGTGCCCTCACCACGCCGCAGCCCGGGCAGGAGTTGCCATTCTCGCAGGCCCGACGGCGCGACTGCACGCCGCCTCCACAGTTGCTACTGCACTTGCTCCAGGAGCCCCAGGAAGCCCAGAAGATGGGCACCGGGCAAGGTGTATTTTCATTACAAAACCTGGGGAGAAGGGAGGCGTGAAACCCTAGGGAGAGGTACTGTCATCCCCGGGCTGGAGGATGCCCAGATCCCCGCCTCCCTGCAGCCACAGCTAGCTCACCGCTCCTCCCGGCTCTTGCCCACGCAGATGCGGCCCCCGTGGCGGGGCGCGGGGTTGCTGCAGGTTCGCTGACGGACCTGGAAGCCGATCCCACAGGATGTGCTGCACTGGGCCCACGATGACCATGTGGTCCACGCCCCATTCCTGGTGGAGTGGGAGGGGACAGAGACACATGGCCCTCTGAGCCCGAGCTTCATAGATCTGGGCTGCATCTGGGGCAGATGGATTTTGTATTGTTGTTGTCAGGACTGGCGAGACAGTGACAGAAAATATCAGCTCCTAACCAGGCTGGCTCAGGCAGATTCGTGCATTCATCCGTTTGCTCATTCATGCCTCAAATATGTATTGAGAGCCTTCTTCCATTTATCAGGCTGTGCTCAGGGCCAAGGACACAGTGATAGGGCCGGGCCCCTACACAGACAGGCAAAAGGACACACTCTTTAGAGGTCTCAGTTACCATTCCATCCTGAAACCTTCCTTTCCCCCTTCTCAGACACCCAAGCCTCCTCTTAGACCTCATTCTCCCCGCTTCTCCCCTGCATTAGCTTCCCCCCCCTGCTGCAGACATCCACGTCCAAGTTGACCTCAGTGACCAAAGTTGGATTCCCCCCGCGTACTGGTACCCTTATCCTTAAAATAAGACTAATGGCTGAATTCTGACCCCTCGAGGTTGCTGTGAGGGTTAAATTAATGAATGTAGATAAAATAATTATTTTAAGAGTCTCTAAAATTATGGGTTAGTTGCGATACTAACCATTTTATGCCGTTCCCAAGTACCAGGCAGTATAGTTCCTAACATACATTATCTCTTTTAACCTTCTCAGCAACTCTCAGGTGGGTATTGCATTCCTTATTTTAAAAAGAGTAGCTAGAGGTCTGTCCGAGGTCATGCCTCTAGACGGCGCAGCCTGGGATCGTCACCCTCTCCTGCTGTCCCTCAAGTTTGGAACAGCAAAGCTTAATGCAGCTAGCTTTCGGCATGCCTGTCCAGGCTTTCTTTCCGAATTCCTGCCATGAGGCAGAGATTCTTCTTCCATTGACGTGAAAACTCTCCTAGTGCTCACATTTCCTGCCTCAGACAATCAATAGCTTCCTGTCCAGTCCCCAGTCCTGCACTGAAGTGTAAACACCTGGGTGAGATGCCCCATGTTCCCAGTTCTCTCCATGAGTCCTAAGCGGACACTATACAAACCCTGTCCTCACTCACATACCTGGAGCAATTGGCGATATGGATGGCTGGCCCCAGGCATTCCAGGCCCCCACAGCGGGGCCTTGGGGAGTCACAGGATCTGGCCCGGCACAGGCAAGAACCCGAGTTGTCTCCATCTAAGTGCTCACACGGTTTCCATGGTGACCACGGGCCAAAGCCCCCATCCCGTGTCACATTCCGCACCTGCAGACTCATATAAGGGGCAAGACTTCTGTCACACAAGGCAAAGGCAGGGGAGGGCATACATATACTGATGGGGAGTCGTGGCTGGCATGGAGGGGAAGGGTTAGGGGAGGGCACACAAGGGTTCTCACAGGACAGGCTGTGATGTTCTGGATCCAGAGGCTCATGTTGGAACTGTCCTCCAGTGTGCTGCAATGTTGCCGTTTCCCGTCCCAGCCGCAGTACGGGTCCCGCGCTGCCAGGCATGCCCTGCCAGATGGAGGTCCTGAGACTCAAGCTTACTGGCTTCCCAGTCTCAGCTTTGTCTCTAGAAAGCACCTGGCAACCCCACTTCGGGCACCTCTTTCTATCCCGGTTTTCTTCTATGAAAAAGGTTAAGTTCAAATTTAGGGATTTAGCTCAGCGGTGGAGCGCTTGCTCAGCAAGTACAAGGCCCTGGGTTCCATCCCTAGCACTAGAAGGATGGAAAAGAAAACAGCTAAGTTCACTGTGCCCTTGCTGTGTGCCTGGACCCATTTAAAGCACGTGCAGAAGCATGAATGAGTTCGATGCAATAACCCGGTGAGGTAGGCTGTTACTGTTCCATCAGGTAGGAGGAAACTCAGAGAGCTTGGCAAGGACTCAGACTTAGTCAAGAGACTAGACTGTTTTCTCCTGAGATGAAGGGACCCATTGCTCCTCACCTGGGACCACTGGAGGAGATGTGGTTTGCAGAAATGCAAAAAGATAGCCCTTCCTTGTCAGACCCTCAGAGCATAGTTATTCTTGAGCCTGGCTCCTATGAAAATCCCATGAGGAGCTTGAAGAAACAGTGGTACCCAAGTGCTCCCCAACACGAGTCTCTGTGGGAGCGTGGTTTTTAAAGTCCAGGACAAGGCTAAAGGAAGGCCTGCTGTGAATCACCAGGATAGCTAACCATCTTTGCGTGGAGCAGAGAGGGGAGAGGAGGTTTCCCAGCAATCACACAAATTGTATCTTGCAGAACTGGACCCAGACCTAGGCTTCCCAACTGTCATCCCCCTTACTTTCCATTCTCCATCTAGTTGGAAGTCCTAATGCATGCACTTCACACCCTGACTGGTGTGTGGACCCATTTCTCAAAATTCAGGATGCCTGGTACAGTCTAGGGTCCTGTGTGTTTCCCCATGCTTGAGCTGTTTGGGGCCAGAGAGTAGCGGCTAGCACTTTAGCATTGGGAGAATGAGCTGAGCCGCTAGGGTGGGATGCTACCCCACCCTTCCCTGGCCACAGGGCTGGCCTTTCTGCAATGTCCCAGAAAAGACAGTGGTTCACACCCCAGTGCATGCCCCAGAATCCTCCACTTATACTCCAGGGCTCCTTTCTTCCTTTTCTTCTGGTTTATTCAGGTAACACGGCCCTTACATTTTTTTTAAATAAGAAAGTTAAATCTCCGCTAGGAGAACTTCAAGGAGGAAGAAGAGAGTCTGTGGGGGATTACAGAGTCAAGATGTGCTGTCCACTGCTAACTGGAGAGGACCAGATCCTGGAGGCAGAGGGGGTGGGGGACTCCAGGCTCACGGTGAACTCACTGCCACCCCAGGGCACACTTTTACCCCGTATTGATGAGATCTGCTGGGGAAAGCTGAGAGATCACAAAGACGGGGGGCCCCAGAAATGGAGGTGAGGAAAGGAGAGGGGCCTAGAGAAGGCACAAAGGCAGTAAGAAGATGGGCAGGGGAGTTCGCAGCATCACACAGGCTTACAAAAGGATCCTTCCCAGTGGCCAAAGATGCTGAGAGCCAACGGGATACACACAAGAGTCAAGAGCTTGCAGCTTTTGCTGTCCTCGGGATGGGATTCTTCTTTTCTCTTGAAGCTTCAGGGACAGTCATTTGTCAGCCATGGTTTAATTGATTCACTAATAAATTAGTTAATTAATAGATAAGGTCTATTGTCCAGACTGGCTTGGATCTCACTAGGTAGCCTAGGCTGGCTTCAAACTCACAGCGAGCCTCTTTCTCATCCTCTCAAGTGTTCAGATTAGAACCATAGGCCACCATGCCAGGCTCCTGTAAATTCTGTACATTTATCAGATTCAATAGGTCATGTCATGCACTGGAGGGAAAAGGAGGCCTTGCAGAGAGAGAGAGAGAGAGAGAGAGAGAGAGATGCAAACACAGAAGGAATAATTGAAGACGCCTTCCCCACCCTGATAGCACTAATTCTGATATGCTGTGATTGGTACTCGGCTCCCTGACATGTAGAGCACAGCTTGTTGGCTGCATGTGCTTGCTTGTCTCATTTTATTAGCTTTGCAATAATAGGATTTTGCAGTTTCTAGGTTTTAGATTTAACTATTGTTATTTGTTTATTTTATGTAGGGGGCAGGCATGCTCTTGCCATGGCTTGTGTGCGGAGGGCCCCACCTGTAGCTTTTTAGTAGTGTTAGCCCGTGTTCCAGGCTGGCCCATGATTTTGTATAATCCAGGTGGTGCTTTGGGCATCTGTGGAAGAGGCCCTGATTGGACCCCACTGAGCACACCGTGGCCTACCTGGGAATTCAGAGCACTCCCTTGTCTGTGGCTTGTGAATGTTTCCTCTTTACTCACTCAAAGCCAACATAATACATTTTATAGCATAAGCATGCTTATATTTTGCCTCTGAGACCAACAGTTTGATTTGAGGGTTTTTCACTGGCAGAATTTTACCAAACTGGACGTTGTAAGGCTCAAAACAATCCAAGTGAACAAAGAATATTGGTGCCTATGGCTTTGAGACCCTGCTCACTGACTGAGAGTTGAACCACAGGAATCAAATCCAGCCAGTTGGAACTCAATAGAGCCCATGACTTGTTATAGATAACAGCTAAGATTCTGTGTGTGTGGTGCGCATGCTCACACAGATGTGCAGCCGCGTGTGAGCACTTGCATGTGGGGGCTGGAGGACAACCTTGGGTGTCACACACCCACTTCCTTTATGACAGTGTGTCTCACTGGGATGTAGAGCTCACTAACTAAGCTGGATTGCTGGCCACCAAGCCCTGGAACCTCCCATCTCCACCTCAATGATGAGGTTACAAGTGGGAACCACCACACCAGGGATTTTCATGTGGGGGTTGGGGGTTGAACTTGGGTGCCCATGTTTGCAAGGCAAGTGCTGTGTTAACAAGACCATCCTGAAAACCCCAAGGTAAGATTCTTACCCAACAAAACAAGTGTCTGCTAGCAGAGAGATTGGTTAAGGATGGAAATTTTGAACCAGCTTTTATAAGGCTACAGCAAAAGGTTCTGATGGAACCCACTGTGTCTCACGTTACTTCTTCCCCCAGAGCCTTGCTGGGTCTAAAGCAGTCGTTTCTAGTCTTGAGTGCAGATCCTAATTCCCTGGGCATCTTTTGAAACACATATGCAAACAGAACAAAACGTCGCCCTGCATCTGGGTCTCTGGAACTGGAAGCCCAGGGTTAGAATCTTTAAGCGTCAGTGAATAGTTATGGGATTAGAATCTCCAGTGAAGAGTTAGGGTGGAAAACTTTTGTTCCAGGACCATGTTTGTCAAGGTCCCAAGTCAAGTGGGATCTTGTTTCCCCCCAGGTCCTGACAGAATAGGGGGACAGGGGAGAAAGACAAAGTAGAAACTTGACACACTTTTCTCACCCCAAGTCCACTCACTCACTCACTCACTCACTCACTCACTCACTCACTCTCTTTCCAGTTAAGGTCTTGAGGAAAAAGAAGAGAGCAGACGCTCTACAGAGAGCCCACCCCGTTGGTCTGAGAGGCCTTTGAGACTTCTCTCCAGGGCCAGTGCCGCCGCCTCCTCCCCCTCCCCCTCCTCCTCCTCCTCCTCCTGCTAATAACTAGAGGGGATGGCTATTCCTGCGGCTCAGGTGAGTCCACACTCACTGTCTTTGGGCTAAAGGGCACTTCAAAGCCGACAGAACAAGGAATGTGCTTTAGAAAATGAAAGCTCCATGCTAAAGAGCACGGAAGTGCCTGTCACTGAAGGAAGTGGTGGGAATTTAGAGTTCTTTCATGAAAAGAGCCATCAGGCCAATAATACATCACTGTGTCTTTTTTACTGCAGTGTCTCAAGGAGCCGTTACAGAGGGGAACAGGTTTATTCCACTGGCTCACAAGCAGGACAGAGATGGATGGTGGGCATTGTAAGCCCGAGCATCCTAGCTCCCTGCAGCAACAGTGGGTGGGGGGAGCTGTCCAGGGTAGCAACAGCATCAGGGAGCTTTAGAGGAAGTAACAAATACTCAAGACTGCCCAGAACAAGGACCTGGTTGGGAAGAGACGCCATTGAGCCTGGGCCTAACCCTGAAGCCACGGGGCAGACAGAGGGTATCTGTGAGTGAGCCAGGGTTGAGGTGAAAGGTCTAGAGGAAGGAAGAAAGGGCTGACTCATGGATTGAGCATCTTAGCTCCTCTCTGGCCAAGCCAGAGTATTGGTTATGTGGAACAGAGACTGCTTTGATTAAAGGAGGTAGAGGCAAGCACCTGGATTCTGGGTAGAGAAGGAGGCTGGGGAGTGTCTCTGCTTACTCACTTTGATCTTCCTGACAACTTTGGAAGGAACAGGGACAGACATGAAATGCCTGGAACATAATGAAGCCCCCGCCCCCTTGATAGCACTAATTCTGATATGCTGTGATTGGTACTTGGCTCCCTGACATGTAGAGCACAGCTTGCTGGCTGCACGTGCTTGCTTGTCTCGTTTTATTAGCTTTGCAATAATAGGATTCTGCAATTTCTAGGTCTTCCTTTTTTTTAAAAAAAAAAATTACATTTATTTATTTATGTTATGTAGGGGGCAGGCATGCTCTTGTCATGGCACATGTGTGGAGGGCCCCCCACCTCTAGCTTTATGATAGGATTTTCACTGTACACTTCAGCAGCCTGTAAACCAAACTCAGGAAACAAGACTCCGAGCTGACCTTCTGGCGCCTTGTTGCAGAACGGCAGCCTGTTGGGGACACTATACAAGCTCCTGGCTTCCTCCTCTGCGAGATCCTGCGAGTGGGGAAGTGTCCCTGTCCCTCACCATCCTCTCATCCCACTGCAGACCCATGGCTTTGCAGTGGGCTGGAGCCACGCTAACCCATCCCAGATGTCCATCTGACTCACGACAAGGTTACTGGCCACAGTCTGACCTGTCCTCTAGAGTAACTCTCTGGATAGTCTGAGACTCTAACCCCATTGTGCCACAACCATGATTCAGGTCAAAATCCTCCCGTGACATTCTCAGCTGGCCTCAATCTACTCTCCAGGCCCACTCCCCTGCACCAGCCTCTTCTGAGGCCAAATAATTGGTTGACTGAAGCATCAGCCCTGGGAGGAAGGTCACCCTGTGCTGGGCAGGGCTGCCTAGTGAAGAATAAAAAATACTGGGCTACTGGGCTTTCCATCAAGGATTTATAACCTCTTGGAGAATAAGGCGCGTGTTAAAAGTTTAACAGTAACACCGTATTTAAAGAGACCAAGAAACAAGGGAAATGCTCTCAGCAGGTAGCCGCTGCTTTCTGGCCAAACAGAGCTGTGTGTATTTGGTGTCATAGATTCCGAGGCCAGAGAGCCCAGGAGGCTGGAGCCTCCTAAAAGCAGAAAATAAAAAGGAATAAAGATACTGTCTATCCTTTATGACTTGCTAGCCTAGGCCCTTCATGTGTACCAGGCCCGGTCTTTACAATTCTGCCAAAATAAAACATCACTGTGCCATCAAATCTCTCATTTTCCTGGCAAGAAAACTGAAGCTCAAAATGGTTACTCAGTTTGCTTAAGATCATGCAGCTCATGGAGAGTGGAGCTGAGGTGGGTTCTCACTTGTGTCTAATTCTACCATCCACATCCTTCCCAAGACACCCTTCTGCCTTTCCCCAGGTGGTAGATCCAGGCCAGGGTTTCTCTCCCTAACTGGATTGGCAGAGTATGGAGGGCTGCAGTTATGGAGTCACACAAGCCTCCCCTCACACTAACAGCTTAGCAAGGTGCCCTGTGTACAGCAAGCAGGGCTCTGCAAATGTGTGCCACTCTGATGGAACCACATGTGGGGGCTGAGAGGCGCTTCAGCGACTGCCCTTCACCAGCAGCCTCCTACACCCGTCCATCCTTCCTCCTCCTCCCCCATCTGCAGGCCTCTGTCCAAGCTCCTGGTGCTCTCAGAGAGCAACCCTTGGCAGTGTGGAGTCCATTTGTCTCCCAAATCCCAAGGACAGATGGCGCAGCCAGGAGGACTCTGTTGCAAAGGCCATGAAGTCCATGTGGCTGTTTTGATGATCATACAGAGAAGGGACGCAGCCAGGGTGGCTTCAGGGGCTGGGAGTCTGGGACACAGCTCCATTTGGCCTTGGCTTCCTCCCTTAAATACTAGTGTCATTGCTGCCAAATCTGTGACTCTACTTAAAGCTAATGTGACCGAAAGCAATGGGACATTACAGTTCTTACACATGGCTGCCCCATCTGGCTGGTCTGCCTTCAAGAAAGTTGAAGACTTGGGGCTGACCCAGGCATCATCTCCCCACTGCCCCACATCTGGGCAAGAAGTGCTGTGGTTTCGAAGGCCAAGATCTCTCTTTCTGAATGAACTAAAGGTCCCGAGAGCAAATCAAGTGAGCTAGAGATGGCTGGCAGGCCAGAACTATGGGGTTGCCCACAAAAAAAAATAACAGCCACCACAATTCGCTAAGTGCATGGTTCCCGTAGGCAGCGACAAGGCTGATTAACACTAACAAAATCCTTCCAAGATGTTTCAGGAGCAGGCCACCAACGTTTGGAGAGGTTAAGTGACTTGTTCAAAGGCACTACCCAACTGGAGACCCACAGGGATGCGAGGGCAAGTGGCTCACTGGAAAGCCACATCACTTAAGCACCACCTCCCTCCGAGGCACGTGATTGGAAGGATAGCCGCCGCCGCCGCCACCACCACCACCACCACCACCACCACCACCACCACCACCACCACCGCCGCCGCAGACCGCCCGGGGCCCTTCTTTTGTCCTCTTGCCTTGGCTTACCCCTGACTACGGTAGGTCAAGCACCTCTCCAAAGGGACCCGCAACACCCGGTC
>CABHPP010148377.1:0-32872 GCA_902168425.1 Peromyscus attwateri
TTTTTTTTTTCTAAATAAAATGTCAAATTTTACACTTTTGTGGGTCTTTTTTTCCTACAAGCTGAGCACAAAATATTAATCTTAGTAACTGAGTGCCTTAGTCTGATGGTTGTAAATATTTTCCTTCCTTCCAGCACTGATAAAGTGCCCCTCCCTTGCAAAAGTATCTTTTTTTATTGAACTTGTTTTTTTTTTTTTTTTTAAACAATTCCATTCTGAAAGACAGGAAAAATACTGTGATGGTCATGTCAGCTTACATGGATCTAGCAACACCTCTGGGCTTGCTGGCAAATGGGCCATCTAGGTTAGGTCACCTTCTGGGTCTATCTGTGAGGAGCTTCCTAGGTAGAGGTAAGGAGATCCATACTGAATATGGGCAGGACCGCTCCTTGCCCTTGAGGTCCTGGAATGAAGAAAAGACTGAGCAAGCTGAGCACCAGCATCCATCATTCTTTGCTTCCCGACTGTGATGCAGTGTGATGGACTGCCTCCTTCTTGGCCTCTGTGACTGTCCTAGAATAAGAAAAAAGTATTCTCGTAATGTGAGCCAGAGCAGACTCTTCCTCCACAAGGACTTCGTCGGTTATTTTGCCCCAGAGATGCAGAAAGTAACTAACACAGAAAACAAGCCTATCTGAGCACCTATATTGGTTACCTTTATCAAATAGAACCAATATTGATTGTGAATATTAATAAATGATTACCTTATCAAATAGAACACCAGTATTGATGGTCAATATTCACAAACACTGAAGTGCTAATATTAGAGTATACTTTGAGGTTGAAATCCAATGAAAGTCATAAAGTTCATTATGAAATTATACCTAATCAGATCAGGATCCCAAGGAGATACCCTGCAGCCCTTGGATCATAGTGTTCTTATCAATGAAGGGCTGATATAGTCATCTTAGGAGAACCATAGAGTGATGTTAACTATACATTTTCCTATATAGCCTTTATTGAGTGATGTAGCTACTTCCTATTTCTATGTGGTTGCAATTTTTTTTAACAAGAATGGTTTTGGATTTTGACAAATGCTTTTTTTTAAATACACAGATTGAGATGATTATTCTTCAGTTTGTTAATGTGACAGATTGCATTAACTCTTTATTTTAATAGTCTTTCTATTCTTTGAAATAAAAATATAATTACATTGATCCACTCCCCTTTCCTTACTCTAACCCTACCCATGTACTCAGGCCCTTGTGCATGGCCTCTTTTTCTTTGTTTTAATATATACATATATATATGTATGTATGTATGCATGTATGTATGTATGTATAGTCACATACATGCATACACACATATGTATATATTCTTAAATATATAAATACACCCTGCTTGATCCACATAGTGTTACTTGCATATGATTTTAGAGCTGACTACTTGGTATTGTAAGCACATATATAAAAGTTGCTTAATTTTAACAGCTTGAAATACATTTTATGCATTATGAAGGCTACCTACTTAAAAAGTAAGATGTAGATGGTTTATAGAATAAAGTTCGGTGGTGTACACTACACTTGGCATCACATTACACTTACCAGAAACAATTTTGGATCAATTCAGTCTTTCCTCAAAGCAACTTCAGCCATTGACAGTCACTCTCCATTTCTTTCTAATTTTCCTTTTTCCACATCTTCACCTCAACCATCCCTAGTCAACTTTGTGTCTCTATAGCCTTGCTTATTTTAGATGTATGTTAGAAATAGAAGCTTAAAATATGGTTTATTATAATCATATTCTCTTATATGACATAACGGTTTAAAGTTTCATCCATATAGCATGTATCAGTACTTATATTTTTTGTGTTGTTGTTGAGTAACATTCCATATGGACATAGCACATTTTAGACCTCACCAGTTGATAATTTGATTACCTTGCATTCCAAGAATAAAATTCTACTTGCTTTGGATGTATTATCCTTTCATATATAGTTGGATTTGATTTACTTTTTCACTTCTTTGTTGTTGGTTTTTTTTTTTGGGGGGGGGTGGACAGAGTTTCTCTGTGTAACCCGGACTGTCCTGGAACTCACTCTGTGGACCAGGCTGACCTCAAACTTGGAAATTCCACCTGCCTCTGCCTCCTGAGTGCTGGGATTAAAGGCGTGCGACCCCACACCTAGCTACTTTTTCATTTCTTTAATATGTATATGTATATCAGTGTCATGAGACACACTAAACTAAACTTTTTGTAGTATCTTTGCATAATTTTGGTGTCAGGGTAGTGCAGTTTGTATTCGGACTTTCTTTGGACCACCAATTTCAAATAATGACAAGAGACTTCTTATTAAGTATAAAAGCTTGTCCTTAGCTTAGGCTTTTTCCCTGCTAGCTCTTTTATTTTATTATTATTTTTTTGTTTTGTTTTTTCGAGACAGGATTTCTCTGTGTAGCTTTGTGCCTTTCCTGGAACTCACTCTGTAGCCCAGGCTGGCCTCAAACTCACAGAGATCCACCTGCCTCTGCCTCCCGAGTGCTGGGATTAAAGGTGTGCACCACCACTGCTCAGCAGCTCTTTTAACTTAAATTAACCTATTAATCTACATGCCACATGGCTTGTTACCTCTCCTTTACACTGTACATCCAACTTGCTCCATATCTTGCTGACTTAATCCCATGTGCCTCAGATTCTTCTTGAGTTCCTCTCTCTCCCCAGAATTTCTGCCTATTCTCTCCTGCCTAGCTATTGGACATTTAGCTCTTTATTAAACCAATCAGAAGGCACCTTAGGAGGAGACACATTTTCACAGTGTACCAAAAGATCATCCCACAACAGCAGTCCTTGCATAATGCAGTGGGAGATATTGTTTTTAATTTTCTAAAGAGTAAACAGAGAATTGGTATTATTTCTTTTTCAAATACTTTGTAAATTTCACTAGTAAAATTATCTAGGTCTGACGTTTCATTTGGGGGAAGGAATTTAACCCTGATTTCATGTCTTCAGAAGATGGAATATCTTGCCAGGCCAATTGGAAGAAAATTAGGGAGCTTTTCATTAGTAATTTTAGGAAATGTGGGCTGTATGTGGTGACCAAGCATGTATCTGCCTCCACCGCTTTTGAACCTCCATGCTTACCATTGATTTAATGGTAACTCTAAGGGATAAGAAGCAGCCTCAGAATTCCCTTCTGGTGTGATTGCAAGGAAACTAAAGAAGCCACAGGATTTCAATGGAAAGTCCCCTCTGTAGTCATTTCCCCATCACGTAACCAGGAAGTCAGTATTCTCACTCTGTGCACTGGTTTTCAAGGCTTAATGTGGCTGCTTCTGTCTGTGCTGACATCACCGGACTGTGAGATTTGAACTATAGCAGATTAATGAGAAAGCTGCCCTCTTTGGAAGGCACATGGTAGGTTTGGGAGAGGACTTTCTTTAGCTTATTTTACTCCTTTCCCTCTCAATTACTGTGCTGGCTAACACAATCCTTGACCTATTTGAATTTCTAAACCTGTAATATAAAATACATTTCTAAAGTAAATGATTTAGCCATACCCAGTTGCTATGAAGGGAAGGGGCAAGCTATGTAGAAGTTTCAAAAGTCAGTATCCAGCAGATAAGAATTCAAATTCTTCTCAAGCCTCCGTTCTGCTTCAGGCATTACTACATGAAAAGATATACTGCACCAGAGAAGGAAATCAATATCAACTTGTGAAAAGCCCAAGTGAAAACGTCTTGAATGAAGTCTCACATTCAATAGAAAGTTCAGAGTTATAGCCGTCTAATTGTCTAGTGAAAGAAAATAAAAATTCGTGACCTTCCTTAGATCATAGACCATGAGGAGAGTTTTGAAAAAGTGAACAAAAAAGGGAAAGTTCAAACTGGGGTGTTTAATAACCCCCTGATAAAAGCCACTGAAAGCTAGCAAACAAACAGTCCAGAATAAAACTCCAAATGAATAAACATGCTAGATTAGAGTGTTGTACAAATAGTAATAATTTTAATAAATTTTTAGTCTCTTTAATGAGTCTGTTATATAATATCATAAGAGACACAATTACCATGGGAATGTGTACAATAAACAATGCATGCACACACATTAAGATACTTCGTTAGAGATTTCTTTGGTTTAATTTGTAAGGAAGGTTTGTAACTTTACGTATGTTGAATGACTCAAATGAGATATTTGTTTCTTCAAAATTTTCTTAGGTTTTTAAAAGTTTTATCATGATTTATGTTGTCTCATATCTGTCCAGTTTGGTTTTCTAATGTCTCTTTCACCTATTAGAAAAGACACCAGATGTGGTGCACACCTTTAATTCCAGCACTTGGGAGGCAGATACAGGCAGATCTCTGTGAGTTTAAGGCCAGCCTGGTCTACAGAGTGAGTTCTAGGACAGGCACCAAAAGCTACAGAGAAACCCTGTCTGAATGCTCCCCCCCTCCCCAAAGAAAAGAAAATACACCAGAACAAACTAAAGTCTATCAGTATAACCTTTGTTTATGTATCTGTTTATACACATGTATATGCTGAATACAGGTAGGTATACATTCTAATATGCATTTGTGGTTGTCAGAGAACCCTCAGTTATGGCTCCTCACCTTACAACTTTTTGAGTCATGATCTCCTTGTTGTTTTTTTCTGCTATGTATGCCAGTCTAGCTTGCTTCCAGCTTCTGGGGATTTTCCCATTTCTACCTCCTATCTCCCCATAGGAGCATTGACATTGTAAGTGCTTAAATTCCAGCCCCCTTCCCCACCAACCTTTACTTGGGCTCTTGGGATTTAAATTCACTTCCTTTTGCTTGTGTAACAAGCAGTTTTACTCACTGAATTATCTCTCTTGTCCCAGCATGATCACTTTTTAACAAAGGGAAAGCTATGTTTTCTAAACATGTGTGGCCTGTGGTGATATTTTAATTGTGCTGAAATGTGATTTTATTTGTGTGTTAATAAATAAAGTTTGCCTGGAGATCAGAGGTCATAGTGAGCCAGGAATAGAAGTCAGGTGGTGGTAGCCCATGCCCTTAATCCTATCACATGGCAGGCAGAGTCTCTGTATGCTCAAGGACACAGCCAATCGTGGTGACACAAGCCTTTGATCCCAGTACCAACCATAGAGACCTGTATAGACCTGTATAGACAGGCGGTGAGGACGAAGTCATGGGGCTGGGCTTAGAGGCAATGAGAAGGCAGAACAGGCAAGCAATAAAAGTGCAGGTCAGGCAGGAAGAAGCTCTCGTGTGGGAAACTACGGCTTGGTGGTGAGTTAAAGGGTAGTCCGTGGCTCTTCGCTAATTCTCTGATCTCTTTGGCTATTGCCCCTGTATTTGGTTCTGTGTTTCTTATTTACTAAGACTGTTTAGAATTTCACCTACAGTGGCTAGACCCTCCAAAGTGGTATAAATATGTGCAATGAGTTTGAAGAACTATATAGGAATAGCTAGCAAGTGTGAAGATGCACATACCCCAAGAGCAGCTAATAGTTACACATTCCATTCCCTGAAATTGAAGAGTATGTCTATATCTATGTCTGTATGTAGCTATCTACGTATCTCTGTATGCACAGAGACTAAGATCTACATGGGAATGTGCAGGTGCTATGTGTGTATAGTCATAATTATTTTATATTCTTTAAATTAAACAGAAAAAATTCAACAATAGGAATCAATTAGTTATGTTTTCTTCTCTTTTCTTTTTATTTATTTATTTTTATCAAATTTCATTTGTTTTCTTTGTTGGACTTTAAAAGAGCTATTTAGCTTCTCAGTTTTTGGGTGAGGATCTCAATTTGTAGCAAAACCTGGTCTCCTGGAATTAATTAGTAGTTCAGGCTAACTTTGACCTCCAGGCAAACCACCTGAATGCTGTTGTTAAAAGGTATGATCCATCATAGGTCTTATGTTGGGGCTCCCACTTTTGCAAGTTTAATACCCTCCTTTGGCTCTTTAACCTTTGGTACCTCGTCAAAGATGCAAACATAAGAACTGTTTGGGTTGGGAAGCAGGGATGGGCTTTTTGTAATACACTTGGGAAAGGCATATTTGATCCTCAGTTTCCCACATGCTTTCTCAAAGACACTGGAGATTTTTTAGTACCTGGTCCATGCTTATCCACAGGTGGTGTTTGTGGGCCTCATTCTTTCTTTGCTTCTGCATTTGTTGTCCACACTTTGAACTCTGGTGATCAGGGCAACAGCTTGAATCCTAGGGATCTGGTGTCCTCAGGTTTATTATGGCCTGTTCATCAGTGTTTCTTGTTTTATCTTTTCTTTTAGGTTGGCCATTCCCAGAGATAAGAATATTCATAGCACCATCAACCATCTCAAGCCAAGGACATTCTGGAAGTCCTTCATTATTGTGGCAAGGACCACTCATCATCTTGGTTATATTTGACTCTTTCTGGATGGCCATCCACAGGTGGCCTGAACAGCATACCTCACTGAAGTAAAGGAAGCCCGTGCTGTGTCCAACAGCCTAAAGACCAGGGTCTGGAAGTCATGGGCTATCAGAATGGTCACTTCTGGCTACTCAGGCCCAAGTCATGGACAGTGTCCCAATCACCTATAGACTGTGTTACAGGGGTATGGCTATGATGGCTATGATGGCTATAATGGTTTAGGCATCACCAACATTGAAATATATTCTTTTACATGAATATTAAACTGTAATTAAAGTGAATAAACTCATATATATATATGCATAAAATACAAAAGTAAGACTTTTTTTTTTTTTTTTTTTCGAGACAGGGTTTCTTGTGTAGTCTTGACTTCCTGGAACTTTCTCTGTAGACCAGGCTGGCCTTAAACTCACAGAGATCTGCCTGCTTCTGCCTTCTGTGTGCTGGGATTAAAGGCGTGCTCCACCACTGCCTGGCTACAAAAGTACGACTTTAAGTAAAAATAGTGCAAATTGTGTGAGTCTGTAGTAAGAACAACAGAACTTATTTGTAGCTTGGATACATGCACAACACCATCATGACATTGAAAGACATTCCATAGTCAATGTATAAAAACAGATGGGCAAGGCAGAAAGGTTCACACCTTTAATCCCAGTACCCAGGAGGCAGAGGTAGGTGGATATCTGTGAGTTTGAAGTCAGCTTGATACACATAGCAAGTTCTAGGGCAAGGGCTACATAAAGAGACCCTGTCAAAAACAAGAAAAACAAAATAAAAACAAGCTATAGGTGGAATACAAATGTTCATTTAGGATAGTAATTAGCATTGGAAAGAAAAGAGTGATGTTTCTATGTGTGATGTGTTTTTTTATTTATGGGTAAGTGGCACATACAGCTGTTTTATGTATACTTTTCTCAGACTGAAAACCTTTCATAATTTTAAAAACTTTTAGTCTGTTAATTTTGTAGTATTTATTGCACCTCAATATTCTGTTATAAACCATTTAACCATTTTTGAATATAAACTTTATTATTATTATTAATTTTTTTACTCATGAAGACCTTTACATTTGTAACTTTGGCCCAATGTGTAATTATTTCTTGTAGGCATGTCTTCTTAGTGAGATGCTATGACTTTTGAGCTCTGAAACGCCAAATCTTGTTCTTTCCATTTCATCCTAAATTTAATTATTTGATTTTCTTCTCTCCTTTCTTTTGTGCATTTTTTTCTTACTCCTTCAAGTTTGGGTGGGATTATTACTTCAAAATATTTGTCTTAAAATTTGACGATAAAATGATGATAAAGCAAAACAATAGCTTCATTTGCTGATACATTTTTTTAAGAGCATTTATTTTATATTTATTATTTTAACTTTCTTTTTATTTATTCTGTCTTTCACCTCATGTATCTTGATCCTATTTATTTCCCCATCCCTTTGTATCTGCCCTCTGCCCTTGCAACCTCCCTCTGCCCCAAAAGAAAAAAAAAATTAAGAGAAAAAAGGAAAAATTTTGTCATAGAAGCTGTAGTGTGTGACTCAGAGAGTCATGCAGTAAACCCTTTTGTCCATATGTTTTGACTTGCAAAGAGTCATTGGTCTGGTTCGAGGCCTCTGGTTTCTGCTTACACTATGGATGCTGGGCCCTCACTGGAACTCCTCTTGGATATCCTGTTGTTTGTCCTGTGTCACGGAGATCTGAAGCTTTGGGTTTGCAGGATGAGCCCCTTCACATGCTACTGCAGGTCGTATATGGGGGTAGATGTTGGGGTGGGCCAACTTATAACCTTAGTTCTGGGCCTGAGTAGTTCCACTTGCCGGCTTTCCCCTGTCCTCACAAAAAACAAACAAACAAACAAACAACAACAACAAAACCCAGAAAAAAAAAAGAAGTAGTAAAGTGTAAAATGTGCTCAAACTACCTTTCCTGAGTAAGTGTAGCTACCATCCCTTATCAAAGAAGCCTCTCTTTACAACAAATGGAAACCATCACAGAAAACCACAACTGGACACAGTAAGAGAGGTCAATGGATCATGTGTGGAGCCTGTTCCCAGAGGATAAATCTGCATCACAGCTCTGGCATCTATGGCTAGGGAATATTGTGAAGGAGGGATAGAAAATTTCTATGAGGCACAACACCAGGAAATCTGCTGGCTGTGAAAGTCTCTCCTAAAAATGGCTGCAGAAACAAGACCAGAACAACAGCAATATCAATGGGCATGTTAATGTGGAGAGGGGAAAATTTTGTGGGGCCCCATCCCTAGAAAAAGAACTACAGGCAAATACTAACTGCTAGGAGAAAGAGAATTAGTTTCTCCAGGGATGAACCCTTTATTTGGTTGTTCAGTGAAGAATGATCAGCTTTGAAATGATATATACATATATATGTATATATGTGTATATACGTATATATACATATATATGTATATATATTTATATTTGTTGCATATACAAAAAAATAGGCAAAGAAAAAGAGGCTACCAACTTAAGAGGTGGACATGGTTTGAGGGAGGGTAACTGGAAAGGGATGGAGGGAGGAAAGAGAGGGAGGGAATGATTTACTTAAGTCTATTTCAATCAAAAACATTTAAAAAATCTTTTAAAAAAGTATTTTAGTAGACTTAAGCTGAAGGAACATATTTTGAAAAATTCTGTTGTGACATTTAAAGGCAAGTTAAAAGCAGCAATATTTCTGGAAAATTTTAGATACTTGATAATGATTTACATTACATCATGTTAAATTTTAAAATACAAACATAAAGGGTTGGGGAAGTTAAAGACCATCCTTTCTGTAGGAGTAGTAACAGCAAGGGCTCTCCTCCCCAAAGGTGTTGGAGAACTTTTACTACTAAAGACTTGGTGATTTTAAAAGTGAATGTCGAATTATTTATTTACAGCAGAGACATACTAAATGTATCCAGCCTCCTCTTCATTCTCCTGTGAGTTGAGTTATCAGCCCCCAAGTTAATAGCTCTAATAGGACTTCAGCAAAAGGGACAGAACAGCAGCCTCGGTGACAACAACATGGAGTTGGGCAGCCATGATCAGGCCAGGCCTGTGAGGATATGATGGAGACAGACCTGGGTAGGAGCACTTGGCTTCTAAGATTGAATATATGTTTCAACATGCTGACAAGTGCTGGTGAAATGATGGTCTTTTGATGATTTATTAATTCAGGGCAGTCACTTTAAATACAGTGGGAGCATATGGATTATTTTTGGTATCTTCTAATTGTCTGGTGGGTCTGATATTATTCTATTGATTGCACTTTTCCATTGTGTGTCCCAAAGGCAGAGAAGGGCAAACAGCAATCATGAAATATGAATGAGATGCCTCATTAACCTTTGGGCTGTGGAGGACTTGGAAACATCTAATCTATGTCTTTGGCACTTAGAGCTGGGGAGCACCACAGGGGGTGCAGGGAGAGAGGTGGGGCTGCTTCCTTTGCTCTGGAAAACTGAACACCAAGGGCTGGTGAGACGCCTGTGCTCACCGAATAGGCTCCTGCTTCAAAGATTCTGAAATTTGAGCAAACCTAAACATTAGTAATGCCTGCTGGAACTCAGATCGGGCTGTCTGCAAAGACTTAAATACATTCTGGGGCATATTGTCTGGATTTGCTGTTTATAGGTACTCAGGCATCTGTCCCTGGGGCATCTGTGACCCATACTTTGAAAAACATCCCATCTAAATTTACTCAACAAAGAGGTGTTCACTGACAAAACAGAATTCTTTTGGCTTTTAAAAGAGCATGTGGAACTGTTTTTACTTTGGTGTATTTTCACTTGTAAGAAATTTCCTTCAAAAATACATGATTTGGGGGTTAAGGGTATTAGTGTCACATTACCAGAAGTTGCTATCTAGACTCTTTATGGCATGCCTGTCTAGACGTTACAGTAGCCTTTCAGACATAAATTAATAATTATAAAAGTACTGTCTATTAGAGGAAACAGAACTCAAGAATTTAATATTTTCAGGCATTAATAAAAATGTGACAGACATGGTTCTGGAAGCTGACATCGTATGATGTCATAGCCAATAACAGACAGGTTTTTAAAACAGCATGAGGAGATAAGTGGACCGAAGCAATAGCACAAGAAGAAAGCCCCAGCTTCACAGCGGGGCATAGGGAGATGTTTAAAGAAACAAGAGAGGGAAAATTGGTTCCAACTGAAGCAGCGCCTCCAGTTCCCTCAGAATCTACCCATGGCGTCATCTGGTGACGAGTGTTTTGAGTTGTTTGAGTCAGTGCATCCTCCCTCCCTTCTCTTCTCATTGTCTTTAGTGGGCCCTCTAGTTCTGTAACCTGTCCTTTTACAGCACTGCTTTTAGTTAATTTATTTTTATAGAGCAGCCACTTTCTCATTTCAACCGCTTTTCTTCTGCCCTTTGACAGGGCTGCCTCACACTTGAAAAAAGAAAAAATCTACAGTCAGCCTTCCCTTTCTCTCTTCAGTAGAGAGGTTTAAGAAAACTCTCCACAATTGTGAAGCATAAAGATTATGGCAGCTACGCGCAGCACGAAGTAGAAAATAATACATTTAGAGATATTTAGATATATAATAAGCAAAAAAAGGTATCAAAATTTAAAGTGTCATGAAAATATTCAGGAACTTTCCATAATTCTTGAAATTGTCTGTCTCTAACCAGCTCACGGTGCAAGTGTTAGCCATCCTCAACCATTTGCCTCTTTATCTGGTGTGTTGGTTTATACGGACTGCATTCAAGTTTGTCATTTTTTTTTTTTATTCAGTTTGGAGTATGTATTGCTTGAACACATCCACACGCGCGCACACACACACACACACACACACACACACACACACACACACACACTTTTATTTGTTTTAATACATTAAATTTAAGGTGAAGCAGATTTTCCTGTGAGGGTTGATAGGTTTTGCTTCATTTAAAAACATTGGTCCTGAAGTAACACAGACCTCTCTAGTTATAAAAACCATGTTGTATTGAACTTCTCAAGGCAGAGTGGTAAAAGAAATGAGAGGGGGTAGGAGAGAGCCTGAGCAGCCAGCTAACTTAGCTTCTTCATTCCTTAGAAATAGGACCTGAACAAGAATGGGAGCAAGGGTGACCAGTGACAGAGTTGGGAGTGGAGCTCATCAGCGGATCTGTAGATGTAATTCTAAATGGTCTTATTAAATAAGAAACACAGAGCCAAATAAAGAGTTAAAAGCCCAGAGACCAGAGCAGTAGCCAAGAGCTAAGACTACCTTATTTTACCACTCGCTGCCATCCTTCCCCTGAGAGAGAGACCTTCTTCCTGTGTCCTGTCTTTTTATTGCCTTACTGTTTTGCCTTCTCATTGGTTCTAAACCCAACCACATGACTTCCTCATCACTGCCTGTCTATACAGACCTCCAGGACTCTATGGTTGATACTGGGATTAAAGGCGTGTGTGTCACCATGCTGGCTATGTCCTTGAACACACAGAGACTTTGCCTGCCATGTGATCAGATTAAGGGCTTGTGCTACCACTACCAGACTTCTGCTTAATGGCTTGCTCTTAGCTCTGATCCCCAGGCAACTTTATTTATTAACATACAAATAAAATCACATTTCAGCACAAATAAAATACCACCATATTTCCCCCTTCTATTCTAATAAAAAGAAAAAAGGAAAAAAGTTATAACTAATATAAGAAAAACTATATACAATAAGTACAATAACTATATACAATATATACAAGCAATAAATACTTAATGTCTAGTCCATTTGCATTTGACAAACTCAGAGAAAATAATTCCATTATCTATCCTATTTTGGTAAGTCCAAAATGTACCTGATTCACTTTCTATCCTAACTTATATTACTAGCAGAACTATCTTATAATGTCTTTCAAATTTATACATTTACACCTCTTTAGTGAGTTTCTCTTCTGAAATTCTTAATAACTGTAACTATAACTATCTAATCTTTAACTATAACTATAACTATCTAATCTTCAACTCCCTCAGAGACCGAAGAAGGAAATAATATTACCTAAAAAAATAAAAACAGGAAGTGCACGCAAGTGGCTTCCAAAAAAGTTGTGAGTTGACAGAAACAGCCAGCTGCCTGGACAGTCACCTGAGGTTTCTCCACAGCATTGGGGCATTCAGTCTATAGGTTTAGCGTATCTGACAGACTCATTTGTGTAGTAGGATGTACAAAAGGCCAACAGTTTTACCTCACATTTGGTGAGAGTAGTCCATGTATCAGAAACACCTGAATTCCACTAGTGTCCTGTCATGATTTAGGATTTTAAATTCTGGAAATTGTTGATATTTTTTTAATTCAGCTGTCCATTCTTCTTGGCTTGTGTGTGGCTTCATCTCGGCATCCTGTTCTTCTCCACATCCCATTCTTCTTGGCTTGTGTGTGGCTTCATCTGTTTTATTAAATGCCAGTATACCATTGAGAGGTTAGACTCCATCAGATTAGCTATTTTTTCAAGAATAACTGTTTTAGCTGCTGTTCCACTGCACATCAGAAGCCATCGGTCCACTGCCAGTTCAGCTGCCTTCGAAGAAAGGGGCTCTGTACCTTTTCCAGATTGCAAAGGCCACTTCAAGTATGGTGCCATATTGTCCTGGCCTCAGAAGATGCCTTATGTTAAAGCCACAACCACACTTGTCTTAACAAGAATCGGTAGTCCTTTGTTTTGTGTCCTGTTTGTCCATTTTGTCCTGTTTGTCAGCAGTCAATTCAAGGATACTTTGTTGTCCAGTGGCTAACTTTTGCCACAATGAAAGTTAACTCCATATACAGTTTCTTCAATGCCCATATTTTCTCTGAAGTAGATGGGTACTCCCAGGAGCCGACTATGTCTCATAGTCATAAAAAAAGAAAAAAATTTCTAAGTTATTAAAACATTTTAAATGCCATGTTCTGTAGATCTCTGAAGGGTTTGAAGATGACCTGTCTATCTAAAATATATATGCTTGATCTTAAAAACATACTTAATATGACTATAAGTTTGATTGTAATGTCTAACTACTAACTTTCATTTCTTTATATCCTAATAGTTGGTAATAATAACATTCAATGATTAGCAAATTGCATTACATTGTTAAATGAACTATATAAGTACAATATCTTGAACAAGATTAGAAATATGCATATAGCATTTTCTAACAATATCAATCTCAATATATATATAATTTGTATACAATATACAAAATCCAATCGAATGTAAAGTATTTAAAACTAGTAATTGTCTTTTAAAGGTAGATTCAATAATCTATTTTTTTATCTATATCATATCTATATCTTCTCTTTACTTTCAGAGTAGATTCAATAATCTACCCTCTATTCTATCATTTCTATATATCTTTTTTTAAAACAAGAACACTAAATATAATCTCCTTTGCTTAGCCCTTTTCCTAATCCTTAATAACAACTTGTAACCAACCCTCCTAAACAATGAAATTTATTCCAGACCCAAAACCCATAAAAAGATCAAAAACCACCCCCCACTACACCAACTCTTTGGGAATGTGGGCATTGTGTTCTTAAAATTGCTTCCTGCTGGATATGGGCCAAGGTATCTTTATTCTGAAAAGAAAAATTTTGGGTTAATTGTCAAATTCTAGGAAAGGTAGCTATATCCTTTGTTGTCCAGTCTGTGCATAATGCCAAAGTTCAGGGCTTATCTCAAGTCCTTATTCAAGTAGTCTTTGAAACTGGATCATCTCAGCTAGCTCTCTCAAAATTGCTCTGAGCAGTTTGTAGTCTAAAGCTTATCTGTAGATGATGTTTGTCAGCTTAGTGGTATTATTATTGTCCACATGGAATTGTTGTTGTTGTGGGGTCCCATGTTCTTCCTGGAGATGTCAAATTTGATGTTAGGCCTGGCCATGATTTCCTGCAGAAAACTGATAGAGACTCGAACACAAAGACATGTATAGGCAGCTAATTGAAGCCTTTTATCTAGAATTAGTTAGTACTCTATATGACCATTAATATCTTAACAAAGTTTAAAATATATATATATCTTGTAAATTTTGATATAAAATTTATACTTTAAGAAAAGTTTAAAGAATCAGAACAGAATCAAAGAATTGAGATTAGTAGCAATAGAATAGTCCCTTAAATTTTTTTTGTTGTTTTCTCCTGTCCCATATCAGAAGATGGCTCTTTCTTCTGGCATGATATAGGGAGTTTGCATTTTCTTTTTTTTTCTTTTTTTTTTTTTGGTTTTTCGAGACAGGGTTTCTCTGTGTAGCTTTGCGCCTTTCCTGGAACTCACTTGGTAGTCCAGGCTGGCCTCGAACTCACAGAGATCCGCCTGCCTCTGCCTCCCGAGTGCTGGGATTAAAGGCGTGCACCACCACCGCCCAGCTGCATTTTCTTTTTAACAACATGCTTGGGTTTAAAGAAGGAGAGAGTCATTCTCCAACTCCAAAGCCAGCTTTAAATTTTTAATTGAACTGGGACTACAATAAGACCATTAGTGTTAAATGTCTTTAGAGAAGAGCAAAAACAAGCACTTAGGAAGACTTAAGAAATTTTATAGATGATATACCAATAGGTCAATACTCTTCTTGGGTCATGTTTTCTAGATGATTTGTCCTTTTTCTTCAGTTGTCTCATTTGTCCAGTGTTCTTCAGATTCCTTAGCCTTCATTCTCCTAAAAGACAAAAACAAAAACCTTTCCCCAAGACTAACTTTGGGGAGTTTTGGAAAGTTATATCTGATTAATTGAAACGGCATGTGTTAATGGTCTAAGTTAGTTTAAATTGGATGGTCCCGCTGGTTGATGAACTATCACCTCTTCTAATTAAGAGATCTGTCTTATTCAAATTGAGCCTTTATCAATTTTGATGGTACCCACAGCTTATCTTCTGTAGAAACAAGAGCAAAACCTCGTCCCCAATGTAACACATATCCTGGTTTCCATTCTGAGGTTACCACGTCCTTAAAGCACATAGGCTACTTTTAAAAGACAATTACTAGTTTTAGATACTTTACATGGATCTTCACATCATGCTTCACATTTGTGGCCTGTGTTTTCCACAGTCTGTGTTCATCAGCTATTTGACTTTGTTTGCACTGTGTTGCGCTGCTCCTGTGTTTGAGCCCATGCTAACATCTCAGATGTCTAGATGTGAATAAAGTAGTTTCTGCTCTCATGTTGTTCTGAACAGGATTTTAAATACTGATCTATAATGTTAAAAAGAGGTCTGTGTCTGAGCATATTTGATCTGCATCTACTCCTAGAGCCTGATGGTGAGCATGTCTGTGTTCAAACAAAATTATAACAGAACTCTGAACCCCAGGCTGCATTGAGTTTGATCTTGCTCGATAGCACCTTTCAAGAGTTACTTTGTCAATTAATTAAGAATTCACTTTATTCTGGAAATGTCAAATACCTTAAAATTATGTTTCTTGTAAGTATAGTGATATCTGGGAGGAATGTGGAGCAAGAATTAATCCAAAATTCAAATGATGTAATATGAAATCTACACATTCTTTCAACCATTATTTATTTGGCTATAAGACAAAGGTAACACCTACCTCCTTGGATTTTCTGTTTTAGAGAGGAGAACATAAATAAAAATATAAATCAACAGACAAGATAACCCCAGATTCTGATCACAGCTGTGAAGTAACTAAACATGGCACTGTTGCAGGAGAAGGGGTGATATAGAAGAAGAATATCCTGTAGATTTGATACTTGGTGTGTGTCTCTCAAGGTTGACATTGAAGGTGGGATGTGAAGCACAGCAAGGGACCCACCAAGGAAAGGTCTGAAGAGAAGCTGGTCCAGGGATGCGATAGTGATGGTGTGAAACTGAGACTGCAGTTGTGTACTCTAACGGGCAATGTGAAGAGGTCAAAGACAAAGGGAGAAGGGATGTGATGCAAGCCTTATATGAGATACAAAAGACGTAACTTACGTTTTCATCAGTAGCATATTGAAGTTTTTAAAATTATTTTTATGCTACAACTATGGTAAAATACATTCCACAGTGTGTAGTGATTTTAGCAGTTGCATTAAATCACAGTGACTTCCAGTCATGAAACAGCACAGTCTCACCATCTCCCAAACATTCTTATGCTCTTGCTGCTCCCTTTAAAAAATTATATTTTTATTTTATGTGTGAGTGCTTGCCTGAATATATAGATATACATACTACATGTGTTTCTGGTTCCAACAACAGAAGAGGACATTGGATCCCCCAAAAGTGGAGTTATAGATAGCTGTGAGTTGCCACATGAGTGGAAACAAAACCTAGATCTGAAAGACCAAGCTCTTAACTGCTGAGCCATCTCTCTGGTCTCTACAGTGCAGGTTCAGTCAACTCATTTCTTTTCTCCAAATCCTAGACCTTATCTCTGGTTCTAATAGGCTACCCCATCTGTGTCTCTCCACTTATTTGCTCACACTGTTCTCTGAGCATTATCACATTATCATTCTTTCTAGGCTGGTGACAGCAAAAGCTGATCATTGCTTTTGAGTTCTCACTCTAGCAAAGCTCTTCTGCCTTGGCAATTTTTATCCTGAGTGAGGGAGCTAACAGTCATCACATGCCAAGAAGAACATAAACTCAAAATGCTAAAGCCTGGGATCCAAAGGCAGCTATGAATTGCTCTTCAGGCGACATTCTTTCTCCTGCGGGTGACCATGAACAGATTACCTATGAAAGTATGCAATCTGCCATGTATGAGTTAGATATGCAAGTCAAAATGGTTTCTGGAGCATTCTAGACCTTCTCCAGCTATTCTATTTACCTGTGCTTTGAAAAAACCTCTATGTTATGAAATCTGAGCAACTGTTACTGAGCATAGCCACGATTTATTCCATAGGATAGTTTCAGGCAGCTGACACAGGCTGGGAAATAATCCCTGTTTCTTTGCTGTGATCTCAGGACCATTATATCTTGAAAATCAGATTTTTTTTTATTCCTGGCCCTCATGAATTAAATTAGGATTCCATAGAATGTACACAAAGGTAATGAAAAGTTATGCATTTTCATATTTTGTCATTGTCAAGGTGGCCTTCAAGTTTATAGCTATTTTATTTTTATAATGAATACTTCCCAAATATGCTAAGTAGTTCTATACTTGTTACCTTATTAACTCCATGTATTATAATCTTCATTATTTAATGAAATATGCTATTGGACATCACTTTTTATATTGTGCAAACAAATAAACAATGAATTGTCTTCTTTCAATTATCACCTCATTTGCCTGTTCCACTGATGCAGACCAGAGCATAACTGTTCAGTGGATGGCTGGTATTTGGAGAAGATGTGGGCACCTAAGTGGTACAGTTAGATTATCAGGCAAAACATAAAATATCCCTTTGAATTTAGATTCTGGCAAAGACACTTTTTTTTTTTTTTGGTTTTTTCAAGACAGAGTTTCTCTGTGTATCTTTGTGCCTTTCCTGGAACTCACTTGGTAGTCCAGGCTGGCCTCGAACTCACAGAGATCCGCCTGGCTCTGCCTCCCGAGTGCTGGGATTAAAGGCGTGCGCCACCACCGCCTGGCGCAAAGACACTTTTGTAGTAAAGTTGTATGTCAAATATTGAATGTAAAATTTGACAGACTCTGGCTAACTTTGAAGAGAATGTACATGTAATATAATAGTGTGGAATAATGCTATCATATACTGTTCTATTATTGAACTTCATGTGCAGATGGCTTGCTTTTATTGTTGGATCTTCAGACTATCAAGAAATTTTAATATTACATTGCTATTGATTGATTTTTTTTCTCAAAAATCTTAGGTCAAGATACTGATCACTATGTGATGTCATTTGAGATGGCTTCTGTGGATATTATTAGTTCAGGTGAGTAGATCCTTCATGATAGGACCAGTACCTTGTCACAATGATCCAGCTTCTTTCAGAATTTTGTCCCTTGAAGTCATATACAAAAGAGGCTCCTCCTCAGGGTTCAAATTGGTAGGAGCTTCTTCATTTTAGACGTCTCTCTCCAGAATTATGGAAGAACAGTTTCTATTAGGCCGTCCAGTATATGGTATATTTGTTCTAGCCTTCTGAATTAAGATACTGATTAACATAATTAAGATATTGATTAAGAAATTCACTAGTTCTACAAAGCCTTCTAAATTGTTACAGCATTTGACTCCTGCTTATATAAGAGGTTAATTTCAAACCTACTTATTTGCAATTTTATTATTTTATCTTTTACCTCAGCAAGTGACAGTCTATGTATTTATTGCATACAACACAGTGCTTTGATGTACATGTACATTTAGAATGGTTAAGCTAGGCTCATTAACATATCGACTTATCACTTTCAATGATATATTATATTGGTTACTTACTGCATGTTTTACTGCCAAAAGAGAAATACTGTGTAATATTGCTTGTGGCATCTACCAAAGTTGATCACAGGACTAGAAAGAGGAATGGTAGTTTTCAGGAGCCTGGGACAGGTGGAGGTAGAGAGTGATGTTGGGCAAAGAAACCAAACTTTAGCTAGATGGACAGACAAAATTCAGAGATGTCTATTTAATATACATTCAGATTTTGTGTACCCTTTCAGTTATTATTGTAAAATTTTTTAACAAATCAACTTTGGGAAATTTAATGCTTTTACTGCTGAGTTACCTTTATCTGCGTTATTGCCAATGAGCATTTTTGTTTTTCTGCACATTCTCTTTCTCTCATTCTTTTAGCTAAAATAACTTAATACAATATAGTTTGATCTTCTTTTTCTCCTGCCCTAACTCTTCCCAGATTCCTCTCACCCAGATTCCCTAACCACCCAACTTCATGTCCTTTTCGATGATTGCGATCTGTTTATATTTTAATGTATATGTACTAAATACCCACATGATGCATGCATTCATACCTATGAAATAATTTTTATCAACAAGTTATTTGCCGTTTTGTTTTTATGTCTCAGTTTTAAATATTTCTCTATTATTTTAATCAGTTTCTTCAAAGTTTAGACAATGATCCTTTGAAATGGCAAATTTGTCTTCCAGAAATTTGGATTTTAATTTTTCATGTTTAACTGTCAAGTTTTCTGGGATTTCTTTTAGTGTGAATTCCTTTTTTTCCATGCTATGTTTTTCAAATGCACTGTATTTTTTTTTCAAATGGAATGAAGAGAAAGTGACTTTTTAGAAAATGACATGTACTTTTAGCACTGTGGTGCAAACATACGGCTGGCATTTAGTATTGCAGAGGAAGCTCTGTGGACACCAAAGGCCACAGATGCTCAAGATTTTTATAAAATGGAATTGTATTTGTCTATAACCTACAGAAATCATTCTGGATACTTCTAATCATCCCCAAACTCCTTAGGGCATGTGATGCAATGCCAATCCTATGTAAGTTACATTATACTGCATTCTCTAGGAAGTAATGACAAGAAAAAAAAAATTGCTGGGCTTGTTTTGTTGAGCTGCATCCATCCTAAGCCCAATACTACAAGTTAGCAGCAATGAAACATGTGAAGCTTAGTTTTGATCTGAAGTTGACAAACTTTGTGGCTGCAGAACCTGTTCCCTTCCTTTGCTCTCTTCATTTATTATCTGTGAAGGACTCATTGCTCACCTGTGTTGGGAGGTTAGAAATGGTGGGTGAAAGTATGCAAATGGTGTATTCAGTTTTTGCTTTCAAAGACCTCATAGCCTAGGATGGAAGAGGTTAGTGAATGAGGAATTGTGATGCAGTAAGATAAAAATAAACGATGGCCATAGATATGGGGATGGGCTAAGGAGGGTCTGGGAGGAGTAGATACCCAGCAGAATTAAGAAAATAGTGAGATTTCTATTACCTCCATCATTGTCTAATGCTAAATAAGACTATTTCAATCAGACAATTTCATTAAAATTAGCCTCCTTTACTCTGTTTTCATTCTTGGTTACCTTTTAAATTTATGTATTATTTTCTGAGAAAGGAGACAGGACTAATATATCAACAAGCTTTGTCATCGTGAATACATGTGTTCATCTTGTAATTTACAAACCTTTCCTTTGTTTATATTCTTTGTTGAGTCAGTGAACACATAAGATCCAGCTACTTATTATATAATAAATTTCTAAATGGACAAATCATTCCCTCAACACCCGGAATTTAGGACACAAAAATCAACATTTGATGGCCAAATTAATCTTTTTCTACACCATAATATCAGCACTGTACAGGTGCTACCATAATTATAGCCACCCCTGGGGAAACATGCCTTAACACAGAGAAAGAACATTTATGGTCATGGGCTCAGGGACTCTGCTAGTACATCAATAACTGAAACAAAAAGATATTGTAATCTTTTCCCACTGAAGAGAACTGAGAGATTTGAAGGAAAGTCTTGAGGGAGGAAAGTATCTTGTAAACTAAAAGTAATTCTACTTTAAAGTCCGTGTTGAACGTGCAGCCAGGTGTGGAAAAGAGAAAGGTGTTGAACAGGGAGATTACATGAATGCTTTATGAGTTTTTCTGATCAAAAAGGAACTCTTCATTCCGACCCATGGGTAAAATTGAGAATGCTATCATTTAAAAAGTCTTTTTCAAGACATTCTGAATCAAGTAAAATAGGAAACAGCATTTTTATAGGAAAGTTGATGCACTCAAATACAGCCTTATATTCAATGAAATTTTTTTTTGCTTTTGTTTTTTTCTAGACAGAGTTTCTCTGTGTAGCTTTGCGCCTTTCCTGGAACTCGCTTTGGAGACCAGGCTGGCCTCAAACTCACAGAGATCCACCTGCCTCTGCCTCCCGAGTGCTGGGATTAAAGGTGTGCGCCACCACAGCCCGGCTCAATGAAATTTTGATGTCCATTTTGTTGGACTTGTATGTCTCATTTTCTCAGTCAGGAAGGGAAAACTGTAGCCTATTTCCTTTACTTAGAAAGAGGTACCAATTTATAATTCACTGTTTTTCTTCTTGAGTCAATGGTGTACTCTGGAAGCATCATTAGTCATTTATTAAATCCAGCACAGTGCTTAGGATATGGTGTACATTCAAGGGTTTCTCAAAGGAATAAATGTACAATTGCATGCTAAGAAGATACAAGCTTAATTCTTTGAGTTAATTATCATTTTCATATCCAGGAACTTTACCACCTTATTATCGTTCATAAACAATTTTGTTAGGTTACATCAAGTCCAATGTAATATCCCAGGAATGCAATTAGACATCTCTATTTAGATCTCACCATTTGAAATTATGTTGAACTTAAGATAATTATCTTAATTTTTCTAAAACATTATATAGGAGCTAATTATAATTACTCTCCAAAGCTCAATTAAGATATACATTATCTATTTTATCAACTGATTTTATTTAAAAATGAAATCATTTTGAAGTTTCTTCAAGTGATTTGAACTATAAAAGGCAATAGTGATGATGGACTTTGATTAAACTATTCTGAAAATGCTGGCACTAGCAATTCTATAGATTTTTATGTTTTAAAAATATGAACTTTATTTCAATGTAGTTTGGGTATTATAGCATCTTTTTATGGTCCACTATTCAGTGGAATTTAGTTACAGTCATAAGTTTGTGAGTTCTAGAACACTGGTACCATCTTCAAAGAAAACTCTTAACCACTCTCAGGTGCTTTCAGTTTGTTTCTATTTCTTCCAGCCTTTGGCAAGCACATGCTTTCTGTATAGAATGGCCTAGTCTAGAAATTTCATGTAAGCGAAATCAAGTGTATGACCTTTTGTGTCTGGCCTTTTGCATTTTACATAATCTTTTCAAGGTTCATACATGTTATCACATGTGTCACTTTATCACTTCATGTTATGGCTTGTGGAAATTTCTTTAACTGTATAAAGATGTGTTACATTTGTTTATGCTGTGGAACATTACTTTAACTGTGTAAATGTGTGTTACATTTGTTTATGCTGCATTTGTTTAACAACGTAATGATGTGCATTTAATTATGTAAAAATGTGTTGCATTTGTTTCACCTTGCCTGCCTATGGCACCTAATTCATCTAATAAAAAGCTGAACAGCTAGTAACTAGGCAGAAGAGGGATAGGTGGGGCTGGCAGGCAGAGAGAATAAATAGGAGAAGAAATCTAGGCTGGAGAAGAGCATGAGGAAGAAGAGAGGAGAGAATGAGAGATAAAGAGAGGGGGAGATGCCGGGGGCCAGTCAGGCAGCTGCCAGCCAGCAGACACAGAGTAGGACATACAGAAAGAAAGGTAAAAAGCTTCAAGGTAAAACATAGATGAAGAGAAACATTAAAATAAAAGCTAAGGTAAGGCCAAGCTTTCACAATGAAGAAGTCTCCATGTCATGATTTTGAAGCTGGTTGGTGGCCCAAGAGGAAAAGTTTGGTACAATGGCTGAATAATGTTCCAGCATATTGTATTATAGAAAATTAAAGCAATATTAAGAAGAAGAAATTATCATTTCTAAAGTGAAATATATTGGCTATGTTTCTTAATTATATATTTTCCCTTTTGAGATGAAGGGAAAAATAATGCTTGTAGGGTTTTAGGGACAGGAGATGTGATACAGAGCTTGTTGGGGAGAATTAATCAGATAGATGGAAAATGTTTCACACTATGAGAGGAAGCAGCACCAGGGAAGGGAAGTAGAAAGGTAGGGTAGTGAAGTGCTTATACCCTCTCTCTGTGGTAGGGTATGATCTGTGAATGTGTAAGGGGAAAGATGACTATGTTATTTTCAAATAATTTTCATGAGAAAATTGTAGAGGCCAGCAGAGGTTGCAAAACCAGTTCTTACTAATAGACTAATCATTTCATTTGGGGCTATTTCATTAGGAATATATTATATCCTATAATACTATATTCTATATATGGTATATTCCTAGTCAAATACTATATTGGCATATATAGAATATAGTATTATAGTGTTATAGAAGAACTTGGTTACATAATTTAAGATTACTGCAAAAAAAAAATGAAAAGAATTCCACAGAGCTTCAGGGAATCTAGGCAAATAGAAAAAAATGGGTAATACTGGGGAGACTCTGAGTGTAAGAAAAGATGGGAATTAATGACCTGGTGATGCCAGTGACCTCGGGCAGCATATGAAGTGGAGAAACCAGATCTCTGAAAGGATAGGAGACTGTGGTCATGGTCTGTAGTGTAGGATTAAAGATTGCGGAGCTGTTTTGAGTGATGGCAAGGTCAACTGTGTAGCCTTGGGGAAGGCTGACTGAGGTGAAGTGCAAGCAAAGTCGGTTCAGCTGAGAAAATTGTGATGGTGAGCATTCGTTTGAGTCACCCAAGTGAAACTTGAGCTTAGCAACATAGATTAAAGTGCTGAACCAGCTGTCAAAAACACCGTCCATAGGTTTAGGTCATGTCCTTTCTTGTTTTCAGAACACTTCACTGGTCATTAAGCAATCCAGCTCTTTGTGAACTCACTTTGTTTCTGTGAGCTGCAAACTCTCCACTTACAAATGAACAAGTCAAACAAATGATTTATGGTATCATCTTATTTTAAGTGTTTAAATTCTTTACATTTAAACTTCCTTCATTCTTAGTAATCGCTTTCCTGGGCTTTAATTTCTCGATATTTCAATAGTGACTTTTAGTGGAATACTTGGTTTGATTTATGCCTTCTATGTCTTATTGTATCTTATATCTGAGCGTCCTATAGATTGCAGTAGGCGACTTGCTTAGTAGAGCCATACTGGAGATTGGGATGAGGAAAGAAAGAAGAAGAGGAAAGATATTGCACATTTCATTATTTACTTATCAGGCAGTCTCATTTCCACATTAAAATAAGCTTCCAGAGATTTAATATAGTTATATTAATATATAAAGAAGTTTAGCTTTAGGAAATAACAGCTCATATCAAAATAGCAAATGGTAGACACTCTATTCAAGCCTGTTTGCTTAAATGCAGAGGCCATTTTAAAAGTCCCATTGAAAAATTAGCTCACTACACAGACACATGTGTTTTCAACATGCACACAGGTATACTATCTTGCCCCACCTCCTTCAAATAGTCTGTATAATATGGTCCAACTCTATTATTTTACAATCTAGGAAGCTATTATTACATTTATCTATTTGCATGTATGTGTGGGGTCATGTGTGTGCTACAGCGTGTGCGCATGGAGGTCAGAGGACGCTATTGGGAGTCAATTGTCCCCTATCATGTGGGTCCTGGGAATCAAACTCAGATTGTTAGGTTTGGTCACAAGTACTTCTGCCTCCTGTGGCCTGTTGCTAGACCATTCACTCAACACAGGTTTCCTTCTTTTTAAAAAAATTAGTTCATTTAATATTTTTATTTTTATTCTTTTCTCATATATCACATTCTGATTGCAGTTTCCCCTCCCACTCCTTCCCCAGTCTCTCTCCCCTATCTTCCCTCTCCCCCAGATCCACCCTTCCCTCTGCCTCCTTTCAGAAAAGAGCAGGCTTTCCAGGAATATCAACCAAACACCACATAATAAATGACGATAAGGCCAGGCACACACCATTACATCAAGGCTGGATAAGGTAACCCAGTAGGAGGAAAAGGGTCCCATATGCAGGCCAAAGAGTCAGAGAGATCCCCTCCCCCTGCACTCCCACTGTTAGGAATCCCACAAGAACACCAAACTACTGAGCCATAATTTATATGAAGAGGACCTAGGTTAGACCCCTACAAGCTCCTTGATCTCTGTGAGCCTCCATGAATCCTGGTCAGTTGATTTTTGTGGGCAGTGTAATTGTGATGTCCTCGATTCCCTTGGTTCCTCTGATCTTTGATCCTTTTTCCTCCTCCTCCATAGGACTTCCTGGGCTCTGCCTAATGTATGGCTATGGGACTCTGCATCTGCTCTCATCAGCTGCTGGAAGAAGCTTCTCTGATCTCTTTGATGATGATTCTTCTAGGCTCTGGGTCCAGAACACTCTGCAGGCAGGACAAACTGTAGGTCCAAAGTTTTGTGGCTGGGTTGGTGTTCCAATCCCTCCACTTGAGGCCTTGCCTGATTACAGAAGGTGGCAGGTTCATGCTCCATGTCCCCATAACTAGGAGACTTTGCTAGGGTTACTCTCATAGATTTCATGAAGTTTCCATTGCACTAGGTTTCAACCTCATCCCTGAAATGCCCCTCCAATGCCAGTCATTTTTCCCAGTATTTTTTCCTCCCTCCCCATGTGATCCTCCCTGTTCCCAACCTCACCTATCCTCAGTCCAACCCAAAATCTATTCTATTTCCTCTTCCCAGAGAGATCCTTGCACCCCGCCTCCCCCTTATGCCCTGGTTGTTACTTATCCTCTTGGATCTGTGGATTGTAGCATGATTATTTTTTACTTTACAGTTAATATCCATTTATAAGTGAATACATACCATGTTTGTCTTTCTGGACCTGGGTTACCTCACTCAGGATGATATTTTATAGTTCCACCCACTTGCCTGCAAATTTAATGATGTCATTGTTGTTAACAGATGAATAATACTCCATTGTGTAAATGTACCACATTTTCTTCATCTGTTCTTTGGTTGTGGGATATCTAGTTTGTTTTCAGTTTCTGGCTATGATGAATGAAGCTATTATGAATGTAGCTGAGCAAATGTCCTTATGGTAGGATAGAGTGTCCTTTGGGTATATGCTCAGGAATGGTATAGCTGGGTCTTGAGGTAGATCAATTCCCAATTTTCTGAGGAGCTGCCTTATTGATTTCCAAAGTGGCTGTACAAGTTTACACTCCCACCAGCAGTGGAAGAGTGTTCCCCTTGCTTCACATCCTTGCCAGCATATGATATTAATATTAGCCATTCTGACAGGTATTAAGATGGAATCTCAAAGTCATTTTGATTTGCATTCTCTGATTGCTAAGGACGGGGAGCATTTCTCAGCCATTTGAGATTCTTCTGTTGAGAGTTCTCTGTTCAGATCTGTAGCCCCCCCTTTTTTTTAAAAATTGAATTATTTGGTTTGTTTGTGTCTAGTTTCTTCAGACCTTTATATATATATTTGATATTAGCCCTTTATTGGATATGGAGTTGGTGAAAATCTTTTCCCATTTTGTAGGTTGTTGTTTTGTCCAATTGAAGTGTCCTTTGCCTTACTGAAGCTTTTCAGTTTCCTGAGATATCATTTATTAAGTGTTGATCGTAGAGTCCGCACCATTGGTATTCTGTTAAGGAAGTTGTCTCCTGTGCCAATACTTTCCGGGCTATTAACAATTTTCTCTTCTATAAGGTTCAATGTATCTGGATTTATGTTGAAGTCTTTCATTCAGTTGGATTTGAATTTTGTGCAGGATGATAGATATGGATCTATTTTCATTCTTGTATATGCTTATATCCAGTTATACCACCACCATTTGTTGAAGATCTTTCTTTTTTCCATTGTATATTTCTGGTGTCTTTATCAAAAATCTTGTCCTTAGGAATGGATTCATGTCTGGGTCTTCAATCTGATTCCATCAATCAGTGTATCAGTTTTTATGCCAATACCATGTGTTTTTTATTACTACAGCTCTGTAATATAGCTTGAAATCAGAGATAGTGATACTACTAGAGTTTTTGTTTATTTTTGTATAGCATGGTTTTAGGTATCCTGGGATTTTTGTTTTTCCACATGAAAGTGACAGTCGTCCTTTCAAAGTATGTAAAGAATTGTGTTGGAATTTTGATGGATATTGCATTTAATCTGTAGATTGCTTTTAGTAGGATTTTTAAAACTATGTTAATCCTACCAATCCATGAGCATGGGAGATATTTCCAGCTTCTGATATCTTCTTAAGTTTCCTTCTTCAAAGACTTGAAGTTCTTGCCATACAGGTCTTTCTTTTGTTTGGTTAGAGTTACAGCAAGATTTTTTTTTATTATTTGTGGCTATTGTTTAGGATGTTGTTTCCCTGATTTCTTTCTCAGCCAATAAGCCATTTGTTATATAGGAGGGCTGTTGATTTTTTTTTTTTTAGTTAATCTTGTATCTAGCCACTTTGCTGAAGGTATTTATCATCTGTAGGAACTCCCAGATAGAATTTTTTGGGTCACTTATGTATAGTATCATATCATCTGCAAATAACAATACTTTGACTTCTTCATTTCCAATTTATACCCCCTTGATCTCCTCTAGCTGTCTTACTGCTTCAGCTAGAAATTCAAGTAGTATATTGAACAGATAAGGAGAAAGTGGACAGCTCTGTCTTGTTCCTAATTTTAATGGAATTAGTTTGAGTTTCTCTCTATTTAATTTGATGTTGGCTACTGGCTTGCTGTATGTTGCCTTTATTATGTTTAGGTATGTTCCTTATATCCTTGCTCTCTCCAAGACTTTTTATCATGAAGGGGTATTCAATTTTGTCAAAGGATTTTTTCAGCCTCTTATGAGATGATCATGTTTTTGTCTTTCAGTTTGTTTATATGATGGGTTATTTTGACAGATTTTCATATGTGGAACCATTCCTGTATCACTGAATGAATCTTACGTGATCATGGTGGATGATCTTTTTGATGTGTTCTTGGATTCGGTTTGTGAGTGTTTATTGAGTATTTTTGCATCAATGTTCATGAGGGATATTGGTCTGTAATTCTCTTTGTTTGTTGAGTCTTTGTGTGGTTTGGGTATGAGGGTGACTGTGGCTTCATAAAATGAATTTGTTTCCATTTTATGTTACTTCTGTTTCTATTTTGTGGAACAATTTGAGGATAATTGGTATTAGGTCTTCTTTGAAAGTCTGATAGAATTCTACACTGAAAATATCTGACCCTGGATTTTTTTTTTGGTTGGCAGAATTTTAATGACTACTTTTATTTCCTTAGGGGTTATAGGTCTATTTAAATTGTTCATCTGATCTTGATTTAACTTTGGTAAGCAGTATCTATTGAGAAAATTGTCTATTTCTTTTAGATTTTGTGGAGTACAGGTTTTTGAAACATGGCCTAATGATTCTTGGATGTCCTTGGTGTCTGTTGCTATATTCTTTCATTTCTGATTTGGTTAATTTGCGTATCTCTCTTTGTCTTTTAGTTAGTTTGGAGAAGGATTAGTCTATCTTGATTTTCTCAAAGAATGAACGCTTTGTTTTGTTGATTCTCTGTATTGTTCTCTTTGTTTCCATTTTATTGATTTCAGGTCTCAATTTGATTATTTCCTGCCATCTCCTCCTCCTGGGTGAGTTTGCTTCTTTTTGTTCTAGAGCTTCCAGGTGTGCTGTTAAGTTGCTAGTGTGAGATCTCTCCAATTTCTTTATGAAGGCTCTTAGTGCTATGAATTCTCCACTTAGCACTGCTTTCCTTGTGTCCCATAACTTTGAGTATGTTGTGCACTCATTTTTATTGAATTCTAGGAAGTCTGTAATTTCTTTACCTCTTCGTTGACTCAGTAGTCTTTTGGTGGGGCGTTGTTCAGTTTCCATACATTTGTAGGCTTTTTGTTGTTGTTGAAATCCAGTTTTAATTTGTGGTGTCCTGATAGGATACAGGGGGTTATTTCAATTTTCTGGTATCTGTTGAAACTTGCTTTGTGACTGAGTATATGGTCAATTTTGGAGAATGTTCCATGAGTTTCTGAGAAGAAGTTATATTCTTTTGTGTTTAGGTGAAATGTTCTGCAGGTATGTTACGTCCATTTGATTCATCAAGTCTATTAGCTCCACTGTTTTTCTGTTTAGTTTCTATCTGGATGACCATTTTATTAGCCTGTGTCTTTTTATTGAGGAATTGAATCCATTGATATTGAGAGATAATAATGACCAATGATTGTTAATTCCTGTTATTTTGTTGTTGTTGTTGATGGTGGTGGCAGTGTGTCAATACAGATTTCTTAAACTTAAAAAAAATAGAATGACAATACATTTGCATTCTATGGATGATGCATTCAAAGGAATTAATTAAAGATATTTCTTTTAAAAATTATAATCCTGGAGAATTAGCAAGCAGGAGAAACTGTCATTTTATGGCAAAAAAAAATACTGAAAATTACCTGCTATCAAGAACTTTCCAACATATTGGAATATATTACAGATTATAGTAAATCATTTTTGGATGCTCAGAATGTTGCCCAATTTCTCGGGAACTCCCTTTACCTACTCTTGCTCTAAGTCTATTCTCTTGGTTATTATTGGTTGGCTGTGGAACCCACCTCATTCTGGTTGGCTGGATTATTCTCTTCCAGTGTACACTGAGCTTCAAAATGCCAGCAGATCTTTGTGTGCAGCTCTAGTCTGTAAATGCAAACAATAGAGTCACGTTGCTGTCACATTATAGGATATGTGTGGGAAAAATGAAAAAATTGCTTCACAAAGACAGAACGTCAGGTGGAAATGAGAAAGAAATTAAAAAGAGAGATTGACAAAGAGAGCAAAAGGATCCTTAGTTCTTTTTTTAGGGATACTTATATTTAGGCTTTCTGGTGTTTGTTTGTGTGTATGTGTGTGTGTGTGTGTGTGTGTGTGTGTGCCCCAGCACAGATGTCCTGGTCAGAGGAGAACCTTGGGTTGTATCCTCGCCTTCCACATTGTTTTATTTTGTTGTTGTTGAAATCCAGTTTTAATTTGTGGTGTCCTGTGAGCTGAGAGTTTCTCTGTCTTTACCACTCTTTTATCTGTAAAGATACTTGGATTGAAAACACGCACTCCATGTAAAGTCCAGGTTTATAGAGGCTCTGTGCATCTGAACTCAGGTCCTCAGGCTTGCACAGCAAGTGCCTTGTGCCTTGAGCCATCCCCTAGACCCCATATTCCATTTTTGCAATTAGTTTTTAAAATATTATGAACATGCTAAACTAGCCTTAAATAATTCCCAAAATGACAAACTCTGAACATGACAGCAGCAAGAGATATTATTATCATTTTATTGTGGATTAGGAGTAGGAGACAGACACGACTTCATTGATGTTAGTTGAATTTTGAACACGGAGTAGTATTTGTCATTTGGGCAGGCTTGGATGTTTGAAAGAGTTCTAAAGACAGAAAAGCAAAGATCAGAAGCTCATGTAATGTGGTAACTCTGAACCCTTCCACCTGCTAATATACATAGGTATTCTTAACCTGAATCATTGTGTTCCTATATATAAAATCAGGGTATTGACCAACCTGATTTTTACAGGGACAAAAGCTCTAGTAATTTCCCATCTGAAAGTCCCATTAAAGCAAAAAATATTCAGAAACAAAACAATCCCCAATGATTCAGAAAGTGTGTTTTTATATCTGTAGAAATGAGAAAAGCCCTAAAGATTTTTAAAAAAAATTTTCCCATCGATAACCTCTAATCTTCAAGTTCTGACATCTATTGTTCTCAATCAGTACTCATAGAAAACTACTGAAAAAATTTCTTAGGGGGAAAGACTCACTACAGTAGGAAAGATTTATCATAGTGTCCTGGAAGGCCGAGTTATGGTCCCACGCTGTTTTTCCACCTGAGTCCCTCTCAACATCCAAGCCCATGAGGGAGAGAAGAGAGCAGTGTAAGTATGGCTCAAATCTTAAGGGTAGCCTGAGGCCACGCCCCGGGGGCAGGTACTTCAAGGTCATAGGTAGGTAGGACAGTTATCCACTACATCAGGATCTTACTGTCAAGTTCTGGAGAGTACTTGGAGAGTACAAAAGGATTGACAATTGCCTGTAATGTTTAGAGGTCTATTGGAACCTACTGACCAATAACTCCAAAGAAATAACTCATTCCTGGGACTGGATTTTTTGTTAGCCTCTGGTATATAGCAAAGGCATTGTTGCCCCAGTATAGGCTAACTCCATTTTAGCTCTTTTAATTTATTTGTATAGACATATTTTAGGCAGATTCTAAGAAGTAGGTTTCCATATGAATATTTGGAAAAGTCTTTAGTTTTATTTATTGCACTTATTCCACCTTCCCCTCCCCCAACAGTTTATTTCTTCTTGTTTCATAACCCTTTGTACTAGTGCATTATATCTTTCTTATCCATTAAGTCCCTCCCCAAGGCCTCTTAACAACTTCCTGACCTCTGTGGGTATTCCAAAAGAAATGTACCTGTCCAAATATTCCAAGCTAATATTCATGAATGAGAAAAACTGCTAGGTTTGTGTTTGGGGCCCAGAGTTACTTTACTCAGAACCATTATTTCTAGGCCCATTTATTTTCTGTGAATTTTATAATTTCCTTTTTTTTAAAATATCTAAGTAATATTCCATTATGTAAATATACCATATTTTTTTTTATCATCCATTCATCAATTGTAGACATCTAGGCTGTCGCCATTTTCCAGTTACTATGAATAGAACAGCAATGAACATGGATGAGCAAGTATCTCTGTAGCAGGATATAGAATCCTTCGGGTATACACCTAAGAGTTGTACATCTGGACCATGTGGGGGAATGATTTTAAGCTTCTCAAGGAACTCAACACTGATTTCCATAATAGCTGCACCAGTTTGCACTCACCAGTAGTGAATACAAGTGTTCACCTTTCTACACATCCTGCTAGCATTTGCCCTGATCTGTAAGTTATCAATATACTACTAGGAGCCACTTTATTGCTATGTTCCTTTAGCAGAATGATAGTAGTAGGTTTTCCTACAGATGTATAATCTATTTAGTCTCAACTTCTTGGCCACATTTCTAGAGAACCCAGCCTTAAATGAGATGTTGTCATCAAACTCCTCCCATCAGGGCTCTGGAATCTATGCAGAAGAGGGGGCAGGAAAATTGTAAGAGCCAGAGGTGATGGAGGACTCCAAGTAAACAGAGTCTTCCACACACAACAGGACTGATACACATATGAAGTCAAATAATTGTGACAGCACACACAGGACCTGTACAAGTTCAAACCAGACAAAATATCAGTACAGAGAAAGGGACATGGACACAAAATCCTAATTGAGAAGATATTTGCTATTTATACTTTCTAGGAAACGGATAATCTGTTTTATCTAAGGGTGCAACACTGGGTATATCAACCACATTCCAGAGTAGGCCTCATGTCCAGGAGTTGTTGACCAATATAATGAGCCTCATTTTGTGTGTGTGTGTGTGTGTGTGTGTGTGTGCGTGCGCGCATGTGCATGTGCACATGTGTGGATGCCTTTTTCTCTTATGGCTTTTTAAAAAAGAGAACATGAAATTGAGTGAGGATATGGGAAGAGTTGGAAGAGGGAAAAGATGATGATCAAAATACATGGAAAATTTAAAAAATTATATGAAGAATATAGTATTATATTAAAAATGATCATAAAAATAAAAACAATTATGTGAGGGGTTGTAAATTATGGGAACCTTTTATCACCTTATACTCCTTAATTTTGTTAGAATTATCTAGGCTCTGCGTTAGATATTCTTATGCAAGAGGGTTATTGAGTGCTGATACTGAGAGCAACTGTAAGAGTGAGAAGGATGAGTTGAGGAAGAAGCTGAACTGTAAGATGGATGTGTACAGCCCTGATGATCCTTTGTTGGCTCTAGAGCTGGGTGGCTCTCCAAAGAAACTTAGTCACTGGTGGCTCATATACCTTACCAGGACATCCAGAACTCTTGTTGTCTCCTGTTGATATCATCTTATATCATCTCGCACAATGTCTAGGGAATAGGTCAAAAACCTGTTGTCACCCACGGACTAATTGGTCTACTACCTGCTCCTCCCCCGTGTGTGTGTGTGTGTGTGTGTGTGTGTGTGTGTGTGTGTGTGTGTG